>JAKMWQ010000438.1:0-42204 GCA_025328335.1 Colletotrichum sp. SAR 10_65
CCCATTGCTTGGCCTTGGGCCGGACATGAATCTTGGGATCAAGTGGCCCCCTCGTCTCGGGCAGGCCGCGATACAGAGCAGACATTAATGGCTCGATTACGAGATCTCGCGGTGGCGTAAGAGCTGCTATATACCCTAGGCATTAAGAGTTGAGCTTGTAAGGCGCCACCGTTGTGACTATGGTCAAGTGTATGTCTAGGGCATTTGCCGTTGACGATGAGGATCTGAGCCATCGGGACGCCACGCCGATAAAGAAGTCTCTGTGCCTTCTGCACGCACTGCGGATGAGCGAAGAGGATGTCTTGGGAAGAGCCTGGAGGTAGGTAGGGCGGAAAGCATTGGGCGGGCCGGGATAGGGGGATCTCGAAGCGTGGAGTAGGAGCAGACAAGTGCATTCCAGTGCCACCGACAACCAACGAGCTGGGCAGTGCAGCACAGCTAGTGGCCGCACCAAAGAGGCCAAGGCTCGGATTCTGAATAGGTCTTGTTGGTAGGTCATCGAAGTCTCTAGGTCAGCGATGGAGTTGGATTAGTTGCGCAGTGGATTGAGTAGTATACGGACGTATGTCGAAGGATGCTAACATACCTAGCGTTGGCTGCTAAGGCAGTCGGCTGGGGCAGCTGCTAAGTCTTTCCAATCGTATTTTTGCCAGCCAAAAACCAGCTCATTCAGCTGCAAAACTGCCTGCTCCCAGTTGGCCCAAAGGAGAGATAGGTGCTAAGGAGAGGTGGGTAAGGTTAAGTGCGCTTCCTCAGACATGGACACAAAGGAGACGGCCACAGAACGTACCGCTTTGGACACTGGACAGCGTCATGTATGTAACCTATCGCTCAGATTGCTTCGGGTGTAGAACAGTGAAAATCATGGAAATTGCAGCGAAGAGGCACAGTTTCTGGGTTCCTAATCCCAGCTTCGTCAACGGCCGAAGGAGAGAAGACGGACGGTCCCATGATGATAGAGGGCCAGGCAACGGTGGGTCTCTGCATGCGATGTGTCGAGTTATTTGGAAGACGGTCAGCGAATTGTGTGAGAAGTCGCGGTGAGGTTCGAGGTGTTGTTGTCGTTGCTGCCGTCGGTTTTTTTTTTTCCTTCCCTTGCCCCTGCTGTTGGTACTTGGCCGTACTGTCGTTGGTGCTGGGTTGAAGTTGCCTAGACCTGTCGTTGGCAACAACACTACCGGAAGCAACCTTGGACATTGCTTCCTTCCCATTAGGTATATGCATAAGGCAGGTAGGCACATAATCCACACCGTGTGGTGACTGCCATTTCACGACGGACAGCACAGTGCCATTGCCGAATTAGGTGCGAACGAACCCCCCGTCCCTTCTCCCCCAAAGCTTCATCTCGCCTCTCATCTCCCACACATGTGGAAAGCCCACCATCTACCCACTCCTCCTGCCCGTTCCAATCGCGGTTGGTGCAGGTGCAGGTGCAGGAGCTTCCAGAGAGATGTCATCCACTTCCACCGGCACACCGAATGAGGGCGAGAATGTCTTGTTAGTGTCATGGCCGGCTTAGATGTCGACCACTTCACAGACGCACACACGGCCGCGTTCTTGGCCTCCGTTCCCTGGGCTTAGCTTGCATTCCATTGCACACCAGACCAGATTCCACATTCCGCCTCCATTACCTTCACTGCATTCTTTGCCTACACGCCCATCGTTTTCATCCGCCAACCCTCAATCGGTCGTGCGGCCCCCGGCTTCAACCTTGACGTTGGTCTCCTCTTGGTCTGCGACGTCCTTTCGCTCCCCTGCAATCCAATTCGCACTTACACGCCACATCCCTGACGGCCTCTCTCTTCCCAGGTCTGCTGGGTTCCTTGACTGGCCGATGGCCGCTCTCTCACCCCAACGGGGGCCAGATATCCTTTACTACGACCACAGCCGCAACTCAGAGCGGCCCATTACTGAACCTCGTTGGGCTGTCTTGGCCTTGGCGGAAGATCGAAGCGGCGCAGTCTTCTCTTCCCGAGAAGAGGAATGATGAAGGACGTGACCAATTTGCGACTCTGCGTACCCGTGTCACAGGGCCACACTTCCACAGAGTCCGGCCTCGGTTGTCGACTCCACTCTCAAGGTGAACCCCTGGTCGATGATGTCGCTTCCCGCCTGTCTCCGACCTACCGCTACACTATGCACCGCAGAACACCACAGCCATCACTGTCCGACCCAGCGGCCGCTTGTCTACTTTCTGCCATCACCTACGAATACTGCCTACCATCGACTGTCATGGACGCTCCAACCGTGGACAACATTGTGACGGACGAGCGCCGCTGCAATGCATCCTAACCTTCTTTTGCTCCACATCAAACTTGCCTGACAAACTTGTCCCTTACCCTTAACGGGACCGGGATCTGGATTTGGCTGAGGCAGGGTTCGCTCTCTGTCCAGGGACGTTGATGTGGATGTGGATGTGGCCTTGGCCCATCCGGCCGATCGTCCGCCTGTCTACGGAGTTTCTACCCTGCCTCCTTCTGGCCATTGCTCTAGTTCAATTCTTTTTCGTTCCCGGGGGACGGGGCACAATCAAACATCACACATGGGGGGAGCAACGTAGACACCGTCGTTGAATGGTTCTTGGCTTCGCCCTGCGGTTCGACCTGCGGCCTCATTCGACCTGTTTGGGCCTTCCCTGCTCTATGGCCACCCCCGTATTTCAGGTTTCGACCTGGCCAACGACGACAAAGTTATCCTTTCATACCACTCCGGCGTAAAGTGCGCTTGCGCCATGGCCTGCTTGGCTATTCTAGGTTGTCGGGCACCTCAAATCTTTTCCAGCTGGTTGGGGCAAGCCGCCATGTGGCAGCCAGCAGGGCTAAGTACATGACTGGCTTGCTCGTCTGAGCTTATACCCAAGACTGCTGAAGGGACGGCAAACTGTGGTAGACAAATGAAGAGCTACACAAACGGATACAAAGGGCCTCAAGCAGTGGCCATGCCCAAACAAGTTAACCAGGGCTTGACGCGGATCACCCATGTGCGACATCGTTGAGCGATCCACTCGAGACACTGAACCGTCATCTCGACACTTGGGAGTATTCCTGGTATACGGATGCACTAGGACCAGCCCACGAGGGGTCTTTGGACATTTTCTGGCCATGTACAATCAAAATGAAGACGGGCAGGTGGGTCTGCTTTCTTTGTAGGCAATTGCTTGCCCGCTCCTTGGACACCGGGAACCGACCACTGCGGCATGACCCTGGACCACCACCACCACTACCACCACCACCACCCACGTCAAGCTCTACCCTGCTCGGCCTCGTCGTCGTCCCGTCCGTTTCCCACGTTCCCCAAATGGGACGTGCGGCCAGCGGGTGACATGCGGCAATGGAAACCCACGAGAGGTGCAACGCCTTCCCTGCCGCGAGTGTCCGTTATTGCTAGGTAGCCAGTGAATTAGGCGGGGTGGCTTTGGTCACTTCTTGTCGTCTTCTTCCTCGGCCTGTTTTCTCTTCTTACAACATTGTTCTCGACAAACTTCAGTTTGCAACACCACGAATACGCCTACTAGTCAGCTTCTGCATGCAAAAATTCGACAGTCTTTATCTCAGGTGCAGTTCAAAGTCGTGGGGCGGCGAAGGCTACTTTGAGGATATCCCCTTGTCTACTCACATCTCGTTTCCTGCTACAACACAACAAGACTTGCGTCAACAGGCCCGAATTGACGACCGCGCCTCCCAAGCGCAGTTTGGGGGCCCTTCATCTTCAGTAGATATCACATCTAACGACTGTCGTCTTCCAGAAAGGTCTCTGCACGAGACCCTGGTCTTGCTGTCTGGACAGGAGCCGGCTTCACGCCCTCTTCGGAGATAGCCTGTCTTTTCTTCGAATAAGCCGGCCCAAACACCCTCAAGAGCAACAGATTGGCCGTAGTTGTTAGCTGGAAGCACACAACCGGGCCATTACTCTTGCCCGGGAGAGCTAGTAGTGAGGGCTTAGTTGCCTTGCATAGGCTGGGTTCTCCACGGCCGTCCATCCAACCCCACAGGACGACCGCCTCCCGACCGCATATCTAGGGGCGGATCAAATCAACCATCTGCCCGGTCCGCATCCGCAGGCCAGCTTCCCTCTCACAAGTACCGCGACATTCAAGGTACAAGTGCCTGTCACAGCCCGTTACATCTTCTACATTACATCCCTCCAACAAGTCGCAGCCCTCCCTGCGGCAATATTACAAGACGTTTGACGCACCAACATCCGACGCGGCCCTACCAACAGCAGCATCGCGGATAGACTGGCAAACAACCAACAGCCAAGCTGCGTCTATTTCCATTTGGCATCATCGGTGTGATAGCTTTCGCTGGCCCTCGTTGCTTTGCTTGGTTGGCAATTATTGACGATGGCAAACCAGTCAGCCCACCTTTCCCGACCATCAACCCCAAGACAATAAATGACTACGACCTTGGGTTCGTGTCACAAACAACTATAAGACCGACTTCATTCCCTCCTTTCCAAAGCTTCTCATTCCTCATCCAGCAACCACAGTAAGGACATCAACTACAACACCGACTCTGAAGACTAAGACAGCAACTTCTGACTCACAAGCTTCCCGCCAACCCATCTCTTCCTCAACGACCACTTGCTTGACTTTGCTCCTCCTCCGGCCTACTTGGAGTCTCGTCAAATTACCATCTCGTTGCGAAGAGACTACTCTGCGCTGAGCTCGTATAATTTGCGGCACATTGAAAAATTTGTTCTTGAACACAACACTCCGAATCAAGATGTGCAACCAACACAGCAACTACTACACCAAGTGCGGACACACAGAGTCTTATATCAGAGAATGCCGCGAGAAGAAGAACTCACAACCGTGCAAGCTGGAGACAAAAGATCCCCAGAAGACGGATGGGTACTGTTCCGCGCCCGCTTGTCAAGCAAAGCAGTAGGTTAGTTTTGGGATTGCCCTTGATTGCATCTTCCTGGTGCGCTGCTAACATGTGAATCACCGTGTAGAACAGCGCCCGTACCACCACGAAAGGAGACGGTCCAAAGACTATGACCTCTCGTCAGGCTTTTGCATGGAGCCATAGGGCCCACGCCCACACTCATACTCTTCTTCAACGGTCAGGCGATGTTGGCGACAGCAACCTTGGGGGATGGCGATGCGTTGGGGCTGTCGAAACCCGCTCGCCAGGGGACCACTTTCTTGATGTCTTGATTCTGTTCACATGATTGGGGCGTGTTTTCAGCATCAGACGCGGTGTTTCTTTAGACTTTTCCGGGCAGTCACCCAACTTTCGCATGTTGGGGCTGGCCATGGCCAGATTTTCTCTCTCTCTATCTCTCTATCTCTCTCTGCCTGTCAATAGTTCTCTGCGATGGCGCAGTCAATCCAATCCTTCCACAACTATGCTCCAAACCACCAGTCTCATTGCTAGAGTTGAAAGAGGAGTCAAGGCAGCAGTGACATGACCGACGGTCTGTCAGAGGGCTGTATGCGGTGTCGGGCCGCATTAAGATCAGCCAGCGTCTTGGACCCCGAACAGAGGCACTAGAATGGGGGCAAGGTCGGCAACGATGAAGAGGAGGGCGGCGGAATACTGTGGAACTGGTGTTACCTGTCAGAAAAATACTGAGGCGGCACGGCAGGGAGCGAGCGGGAGCGGTCCGTCTGCAAAAAAACGCATGTATGTTCCCGCACATCCAACGGCCGAGGGCATTGCATGATTCATAGGCAACGGTTTGGCCCCAACCTGAAGAACGACCCTTGCTGCCGTGTTGGTGGCGGGATCGAAGAAGGATACGCGTAGATACAGAGAGGTACATGGACGGCGAAGTCATCCAACAACGATCCATCGAAACTTCTTCTTCTTTTCTTCAGCGGCGGTGCATGGCGGCGCAATAAAAGAGGGCATCGGCCGGCCAGCCGGCCGCCTGGGCGTGAGGCTGGGAAAGGCCGCGCCGGGCCCCAATTCAAAACGCACGGCGGGTGGGATTCAAACTTGACCCAGCATAAGGGTCTCGTCATGTGATGGGCGGCCGCCCTTTTTTTTTTTTTTTTTCTACGAGTGTGTTTATTAAGCAGGCGCAGGCGGCCAGGCCAGGTCGCAATAGAGGCCGGAACCGCAGCGGAATGCATGATACGCGCGACAAGCGAGGCAGCGTTGCGGACAACAAACGCAGCTTCCGCAAAAGGCATGCATACATCTCTTTTCCGAGCATTTTCGAGCACCCTGGCCTGCAAAATGTCGGCGAAAAAGACGGGAGAAGGAGAAAACTGTGGCGACGGATGTCACACAATAAGGGGAGGGAAACAGGTGAGTGCAACCAACGACATATCTGAGAAGAAAAGAAGAAAAGAAAAAAGCCGTGAAAAAAAGACGGACAGGTGCGAATGGCCACTTGGACGGCTCGTCGACAATATAAGGCAACCAACAGGGCACACGGCGAGAGACTGGATGCACCAATCCAGAGCGGTTGCGGCGCAGCTGTCAGAATTCACACCATCCGTCTCTGTACTATGTAGGGCAGACGGAACAAGCGAGACTAAACCACGCCATACGACCCTGCCTCATTGCAGTTCGACGCTAGGTATGCTACGCTACGCTGCCCCCCAGGCTTAGCGTAACGGCGGGTGTACTAGACTAACCCATGCGCGCTAAGAGAGTGGGAGAGAGAGAGAGTCCGATGAGATGTGCAATGCCTCTCTTCTGTGTTCATCTTCTAAAAAAATCAATTTTTAAAGGTGCAATCTCAGGCCGTGGTCGGATTGGGGGTGGGCGAGAAGGATCACTAACATGGAACATGGGGGCATTGAGCTTGTGCGACGAAGCCCCCCCTCCCCGGTGGAAACAAGACGGGCCGGTCAGGCAGTTCAGAGATGCTGCGAGGAGCCGGCAAAACATGGGCAGGCAGGCAGGCAGTCTGAGGCGAGTTGGAAGCAGACGATGAATGGTCGACTAGACGAGGTATGCGTTAGTTTGGGCCTTGCTCTGCGGAGCGACCCCGGACGGCGGAAGACAGGAAAGAGACTAGGCCTGGGCTACCTGACGACGGACTGAACTAGGCCGGAAGGGCATAAAAAGACAGGGCAGGGAAGAGCAGCAGAGCGAGGGCACAGAGATCAAAGATCACGGCAGAAGAAGGGCAGAGGGAGCAAGCAGCAGTTTGCGCTCGCGCTTCCGAGCATTCTCGCCAGACTTGAGAGTTCTGCCCGACGATGACAGGATAGGACACGCTCTCCGGATGTAACCCGCCCTCAGATCCATCACCCATGCATGCCTTTTCCAATGTGCCCCTCAAAGCGGCGGGAATGTGAAAGGACGTACGTGGGGACAGACATCGAGGCGAGAGGATGTGGACAAGGACAGGCGTAGTAGCAGAGCGACGAGTCGGAGGCTAGAGGTCCAGAGGGAGGGGGGGATGGGCAGAAGAAGATGAGATGACGACGGGGAGGGCGTCACTCTGCTTTGGGGTCAGGAAGCAGAAGCAGCATTGGGCTTACAGTGCGCAATGCGTTTTTAAGGTGGTACCCAGGAGGGAAGGTAGGTCAGCAGGGGCTGGGGGGAGCTCTCTTGAACCTCACCTCACGCTGCACCTACGCAGCTACTGCAGCACGGATAGGTAGAGGTAAGGTAAGGTAAGGTAAAGGTAAGGTAGGGTGCGTGCGAACATGAGCATGCATGGAGCAGACCGGGGGCCAGGGTGATGGGCGCCACCCATGATGTGGGCCGGGAGATTGACAGACGGGCACGAGCTCCAGCTCGGAGCCGCCATGTCCAGGCAAAAGCTGAGAGTGCTGAGAGTGAGAGGTAAGTGGAGGTACTTGAAGCAAAGGTATTTCCAGGCACTGCTGGAGGGCAAGAAGGAGAGGGGGTCCAATGTCCTCGCGTCGCCTGGCTGTCCTTGCCCTGTCAATGTCAACTACCTCAGGATGTGACATATTCAAGACAGGAAGGACGAGACCGGCGCAAGCAGGAGCGTTTTTTTGTGCAGCATATTACTCTGTTGACTTCACCACACACCTCCATCATGCACTTCACCAAGCCAACGTCACGTCGTCTCATCAAATCCTCCGCCCCTGGCCGACCTTGCTCCAGGTACCTGGCTTTGCGACGCAAGAAACACACCGGCCGGGTTTTTGGGAGGCCCTTATCTCGACTGGACTAGCCTGGACACGCCTTGTCCGGTTTCCAGCTGCGACTCTCGCCTGTTGTTGCGTTGCTCAATGGAACCCTGATCTTCCTTTTTTTTTTCTTTTTTTTTTCTGCCTTTCTCCCCTACGTACGGATACTTACGAGGCCACTCACCCTCGCCTTCGTATCCATGCCGACTGGCCTCGCCGTCACGTCTTCAAGTCGAGGTGGAGACACAGCGGCGCAAGCAGGCAGGCAGGCGAGCGGGCAAGCAAGCGTCCATTCCAGTCTCGCCTTGGAAGACGCGATGATGTGGGCGTACGTCGATTCTGCCCGTCTTGTCTCGCCTTACCTCAGGTAAAGATGATTGCGGATACCAGCCTAAGGTACAGCTCTGTACGCTGACCGGCCTCGTGTCCAGAGTCACGCATGCACCAACTTTACTTTATGCTTGTATTCGGCTGTACCACCGCCGCCGTCGCACGCTTAACAAGACCGTGGTTGTCGCGACACAAGTATCACACAAAACACAGGCACGTATGCACGCACATCCACCACACGCATAACGTCTACCATTACCTCAACCACCCAGCTTGTCCACAATGTCTGCCTGCATTACTCTCGACATGCGCCGTACCGGCAGCAATTGCCGGGTTGCTTCTCACAGTTGCTGTGGCCGTCGCCATCTCTGCGCCTCTTGTTATTTCTTTCTGGCCGCACGCAACCTTGTACAACCCCCAATGCCCTGCCGTGGCCTCATTCCCGCGTCATACCAATGCAGCATCGCGCTGCGACCAGAGTCTCGCCGTTGAAGTGCCCCCCTGCAGTGCGCCAAGCCTGAGCATTGATGCCTCCTCCACTGGCAATCGACCGCTGACCAGGGGATCCCAAGCAACTTTAGACATGCGGAACATGGGGTCCCATCTCCAGGGCCTCAAGGGAATTGGATGAACACTACGATGCGAATGAGTTTCCCGATCTGCCTCCTTCGTCAACCGCTTTTTTTTTCTCTTTCTTTTGCGCCAAGATGCCCACCGGACACAACCCGGCTACGGAGAGAGCCTCTCGCCAGGCCAGATGCGCATAGACCCCAGGGACCGTCATCTCACCCTAATCACAAATCTTGCCTGGCATACGAGTCCTTCACGCCGTGTCTCTGCCAGACATTACGGCCATTTTCAACGGGATGACGGCAAACATTTGCTCAATAGCCTAAAATAACCGGGCGCGAGGATAGCAGCTGCTGTTTGTCGCCCCTGTGTTCTGGCTCCCTGCCGAATCCCTCGTGCTCGTCTTCGGCCCGTCGTCTACCACGTTGACACTCTCCGTGTCACGTCCTACAGCACAAACATGAAGACCACAATCGCATTCTTTTTTCGTCAAATTCAAGCACTGCATACTGTGCCCATAACACTCAGCCAGTCTGGGTTTCGCTCGTCTTCAGCACTGCGCCCAGCACCTCTCCGCTCGCGACGGATCTTCGGCCATGACCGTCCACCCAACTTGCATGCGTGTTTGGGGCACAGGGGGCTGTCCGGAGTCAGCTTGCATGTGCAGGCCGCCGCCCAGGGCGCCCGCCAGCCTGGTCGTCGGCGGCTATGCACATCGCTTCGACTGCATAAAGCCAATCAGAGCCCAACGGAAACTTCACAAAAGCAGGTGGTCCTCTATTCGCTCAGGAACTGCCAGCTTTGGGGGTCGGGTGTTGGGCGGAAGCAAGCCCACTGCGCCACAGGTGCAGATCGTTAGACGACTCGCGATATCGTCGCATGCCTTCTTTCCTTCCTTTTTCTTCACAAGCTCATCGCCCCCTTCGAGGCCAACCTCAAGCGAAGAGCCCCCAGTATATCTCGCCAGACCGGTCCAAAATCAGCGACGGGAGCGGAATCTAGCCCGCAAGCCGGCCGATTTACGAGGGTGGCACGGTTGGTCTTTTGCTTCTCTCCCCTCCTCGTGCAATCCTTCCTACATGGGCCCATGCTCGCGCTCTTAACTGAAGTGTTTATAGAAGGGATAATCGACAAAACTCCAAGCCGCGGGAACCCTTCAACCCCATGTACGCCTCAGCGCTTCACCCCCAAGGCCCCATCTCACCATGCTAGGGCTAGGGATAACCCCAGTGATCGATCTTTGCGGCAGACGGTTCGAGGTTTTAGCGTCTCGACCGTGTGTCCTGTGCGCCGAGTTCAAGGTCCCACACGGCGCGACTGATTGATGATGGATTATCAAGAATGAATGAAAAGCAGAGAGACTGTGTTGGTTCGACAACGCGCAATAACCGTCTCATTGTGGGGACTCGATGACCTTTGGCCCCTTCCATCTTTCACCGAGTTACTTCGCTTGTCGCAGTCAAAGGCCTTCAATAATTCCTTTTTCCCCCTTCGCCTGCTGGAGGGGCCCTGTTACCGGGCTCCGGTTCCCTTGGCCCGTTGACCGGGTCGACGTCCAACCCAAGACCAACAAGCAGCAAAGGGCATATGAGGTCAGGGCCCTCCTTTTCGCCGCAAATTTGGAGCCCACAATTCCCATAACATTGTGGTCGCTACGGGCGCTTGGGAAGTGAGCATACGCCCTCAAAGTCAGCAGTCGAAGAGAGGGGAAGAGAGGCGCAGGCGAAAGGCACAATGGGCTGCCTGGCTTTTGCCGCCTTGCATTGGATCAACGAACGAATGTCATTGGTCTGGGCCGGCTCAGATTGAGATGGCCCTTTCGGCGGGACTTTCGTTTTTCTTCTTCCTCATGCCTGCTACGGATACGGTGCCCCAAGGACCTGGTAAATACCCTTGCCCTTCTCGGGGCTCGGGGGAAACGGCACAGTCTCTGCCACTCGGCCGCGACCCCGTAAGGCAGTATTCCTCTTCATTTCGTTTTTGGCAACACACCCAAACTGGGTGTGGCCCACGCGCACCCACAAAAAACAAAACACTGGCATTTTTTACGCGTGCAACTTCCCGAAAAAATTTTGTAACAAACCCCAACAACCCCGGCTTGCAAAAAAAAAAAAAAAAAAACAGACAAAAAAAGGGGGAGAGGGAGGGTTCATCCAAACTGTATTGGAACCCTCGGCGGGTGTTGGTGAGGTCAGAGAGTCAAGCGACCTCCCGCGCACCACCATCAAGAACGACTCTTGGTTCACCCTACCCTCCCTTCATCCCCATCCATTGCACACAGCTCCGTGATTACTGAAGAAAGAGGCTGAATGGCCCAGACCGGAATCGTGAGCATGTATGATGACTCGTAACTTTTGTGACGATGAGACTGGCACACGGGACGGGACTAAAGATGGAGACGGAGAGGATGGATGGAGTCTCTCGGCTGGCCGAAAGAGGAAGAGCGAGCAGTCCGACGAGGACGCGTTTTGTCCTGTGGGCAAATAATCCATGATGTCTACCTGACCCTTGGTCAACGGCCCCCCTCCCGAGTCTCCAGGAGGGTACGAGCTCCGGCCCCGCCTTGCATCATTGATGTTGTTCATGGATAACCCTCATGCCTTTACACACAAGCCTCAAGGGGCCCTCTCCGAAAAGAGGAGACACAAGAGCCCAAGACAAAGAAGGACCAGAAAAATTGGAAACAGAGTTTTGACGAACGCTGTGGGAAGCGGGTGGCGCCGCTGTCGCCTGCGTCCGCGCGCCCGCCGTCCGCGCCGCTGCCTGCTCGGGCACGCGAAGGAGAAGGAAGGAAGGGACGAACGACGACAAGGAGCAACGAGCAAGGAGCTTTTCCTGTTGCGTCCTGGTGTTATGTCAGTTCGCTCCGGCAAGGAGAAACGCGGACGCGTGGGTAGATTGTGACGTCTCCCCCATGAACAACCCCCCCCTCCGGATGAGCGAGGCGATTCTTGGTGTACGGTCTCAAGGCAGGGGAGGAAGGGGGAGAGCGAGAGGGGGGCGTGGGTTGTGTTCAATAGTAGGAGTAGTAAGTGATGACAACGCCGTAGATCACGTCCGACTCCATCGACACACACATTTCCCCAACCGTGCTCCTCGAACCCACCTTTCTTCCTGGCCCTGGAGCGGTAAAATTGGCTGTGGTTGTTACCCAACGTTTAGGAACTTATTATATTTGCAGGCCTATAATTTTATCTTTACATGGCCCCCACTTTAACCACTTAGCTAGCTAATTAACGCTGCATAATGCACTTAGATAGTAATTACTAGTAATTACTAGCTAAATTAGTCTATATTTCTTTTTTTAACTAGTAAAAGCCTAAAAAGTAGCTTTTTAGTAAAATAGGTTTAAATTACTTAAATCTAAGGAGTTTTTAATTAATTATAAAAAGTTTAATTTAATAGCTAATTATTCTAATGCTAATTAGCTAGATTAACCCCTCTAGCTACTATAACCTCTCTTATAGCCCCTCTTATATATTAAGAGGTTATATTATATAACTTAGAAGCTACTAAGTATTAATAGTAGTAATAGTTAATCTTACTATAGTTTATCTTCTAATAACTTTAGATTATAATATATATACTTTAGCTATAATCTTAATACTACTATTAATATTACTATTAGTATTACTATTATATTTAATAATAGTTATAAGCTAATACTAATAAAGAGGCTTTTAAAGTAATCTAACTAGCTATAAAGAGTATTATAACTACTACCTTTACTTCTACCTTTACTATATATTAAAATAGATATTAAGGAGGGCTCTTAAGAAGTTTTACTAAGTTTAAAAAAGTAGAGATCTTTCTATATTATATTAATAAGGTCTTATTAAGTTAACCTAACCTAATACTAATAGCTTATAAAATATACTTCTAGAGGGACTAAGTTATTATAATTTTAAAGTATAATATTTAAGTTAGGCTTTTATAAGCACTTAAGCTATACTAGAGAGATTAACTATAGTATAGTTAGCTAGTATATTAAAAGATAGAGTAGCTATATATTAATATATTTAGAAGCTATTAGTGAAGGTTAAAATCTATAGTTTAGAGTAGTTATCTTACTCTAAAGTATTTATATATAATATAAGTATAAAGAAAATTATACTATTAACTAAAAGAGTCTATATACTTTATTAAATAAGTCTTCTTATTAAATAAATCTTTTACTATATTATACTACTTCTTAATTATATATAGAAGCTTAAGCTTAATCTTAGTAATAATAGAGGTAAAGGTTTTATTTTTAATATACTTAGTAAGCTTTACTTTCCTCTCTATATTAAGCTTATACTTATACTTCTATAGAATATTTTTAATTATTTCTATAGTATATTTAAGTAGGGTAAATAAGTTACTATATATATTAAGTAGCTACTTCTTAAATACTATATAAGAACTTTTTATATAAAAAGTAAATATAAAACTATAGTTATAATAGTTTTTAGTAAGATAAGTAATAAATTAGTATTAAAGTTGTTAACATAGGTATAAGCGTATTTAGGGGCGTAGTATATACGCCTATATAGTATAAGGTTATAGATAGGGTTAAGTTATGATAAAAGGTGATAATCCTAAGTATTTATAGGTATTTAATTATATAGATAATAATAAGGGAAGAGATATATTGTGATAATTCCTATTAATATAGTTAGTAGGTTATTCCTTAGAGTAGGGAAAAGTGAGGGGAAAGATAACCTAAAATATAACCTACTAAACTACTAATTATATAAGGTACTTATATAACTATATATATTATATAATTAATATTATAGTTATAAGTTATAATAAATAGAGTATTTTTATATAAGGTTTTATACTTTAAAGTTTATTAGTTTATTTTATATAGAATATTTAAGTAAGTAAGTATTATTATAAGTATTATTATTATTATATAAGATATTATATATTAATATCCCCTCTTAAGGTATATATAGCTAATTTATAGTATATAGCTTACTCACTTAATATATATATACGTTATAAGTATAAAAAACTTAAAAACCTTATAGGAAAAATAAGAAAAATATTCCTATATTATATAATATGTTTTTATAACTAGTTAAAAAACTCTTATTAAAGAACCTTATAGGTAAGAAAGTAAGAGAAAAACTAGTAAGTTATTTCTTTAATATAGTTATTATTAGTATTATTATAATTATTATAATTATTATTATAATTATTATTATTATTATTATTATTATTATTTATTATATTAAGTATATTATTAAATATAACTTTATTTAAAGGCTTAGTTAATATATCTATAATATTAGACTTAATATCTATATAAAATAATATTATATCTTTATTTAATAAAGATTCTCTAGCAAAGTGATATTTTATATTAATATGCTTAGATTTCTTATAAAATTTAGGATTTTTAGCTAGTTTTTTAGCTACTAAATTATCTATAAAAATCTTAAGTTTATTTATAGTATTAAAACCTAAATTAGTTAAATTAAAATTATAACTATTATATAAATATAAGGTTTCTTTTACTACTTTAGTTAAAGCTATATATTTAGCTTTATAAGTAAATAAAACTACTATTTTTTATTTTATAGTACTATAAGATATTATATTATATAATCCTTAGTAAAATATATAAGTTAATATAGATTTTCTATTATTTAGGTCTCTAGCTTAATTAGAGTCTAAATAACTTATTAAATTCTATATTATATTATTATTATAGTTATAATAAATTCCTTTATTAGGATAATTATTTATATAACCTTATAGATAATCTAAAGCTATAAAATACTCTTTAGAAGGGTTTATTATATATCTTAATAATATTATAACTACTAGAGCTATATTATATTTAGTTTTTAAAGCTAGATATATAAGTATTCCTATTTACTATTAAAATTATAAAATTTCTTCTTTAGTAGTAGTATATTTATTTATATATAATTTTATATTATCTCTTATAGGAGTTATAAATAGATTTATATTAGTTTTATTATATTTATTTAATATTTTTTATATATATTTAGTTTAATATATAAAGAAAGACTTATTAAGTCTATCTATATTAAACTTATAGCTTAAAAAGGTATTAGGTTTCCTTAATAGTTATATTTTTATAAATTACCTTAGTTTATTATATATATAGTTACTAATAGTAATATTATTAACTATTAATAGTATATTATCTATATAGTAATAAATTATAGCTTTATAGCTATTTTTATTTAATATAAATATTACTTTATTATAAGGTAAAATAATAAATCCTAATTTTAATAATATAGCTTTTAAATAGTTATACTATAGTTTAAAGCTTTATTTTAGCTTATATAAAGCTTTAAGAAGCTTATAGTAATATTTATTATTATTAAACTTATAATTATAATTAGGATTAAATTCTAACTTATTTATAGTTTTATTATATAAAAAACCTATTAGTAATATTATATATATATCTATATCTATATTAGTATAAATAAATATTATAGTAATATTATATTATAGAAGAATTTAGTCTTCTTTTATAGTAAATATAACTATAAACCTATAGCTTTTAGGTCTATAGGTAGTAAAAAAGGTTTCTAAGTAATTAATACCTAAATATTAATTAAAACCTTAAGTAACCTATCTTATTTTATACTTATAAATATTATTTATTTTATCTTTTAATTTCATAATATATACCTATCTACTACTTAATAGATAAATATTATCTAGTTTTTATATAATTTCCTAAGTTTTTATATCTTCTATTTAAATTACTTTTAATTATATAGCTTAAATCTAATTATCTTTATAAGGAGAGTTTAAGGCTTATTTTATACTAAAAAGCTCTTCTAATATAATAACTAATAGTATATAAAAAGCTTTTTCTATAGAATTAGTTCTAGTAGTCCTATTATTATTAGTTATAATATTATTATTTATTTTATATATACTAAGAGTAAAGTAGTTCTAAATAATAAATAATAGTATATTTTTAGTATTATTAACTATATTATTAACCTATTAATAGTCTTTTTTAGCTTCTTCTAATAGAGAGGGGATCTCTATTAATAACTTAGATTTTTCTTTATTTATTTCTCCCTTATTAATATTAGTAGTTTTTATACTATTATTATATAAACTACTTATACTAGTATTAATACTATAGCTATTATTATATAAAATAGTATTATAATTTTTATAGCTATTATTAATAGTATTATTATTAATATTATTATTATTATTTATATTATTATTATTATTAATAATAGTCTTATCACTTAAATTCTTAAGAGTATTATTAGTTATAGTAATATCTCTACTTATAGTAGGATTATTACTATAAGAGATAGATTAACTAGAAATATCTCTTAATAGACTATTTTAGGTAGTATTATATCTATTATTATTAGGTATAATACTACTATTAATATCCTTAAAGTAAGTATTTATACTTATAAGAAGCTCTTTATAATAAGAAATAAAAGTATTTTCTAAGATTTTAATATCTTAAAACTATAAAGCTCTCTTTAGTTATATATCTTAGATTTTATACTTATTAGATCTATAATTAATTATATAACCTTAATATACTCTAACGTTTAGTTTCTTAATTTTAGGATCTTTATTCTTATAGTAGTATATACTACCTTACACTTTTATATTATTAATATTAGGTTTTATATTATTTTTTATTTTATAAAGCGTTTTATACTCTATAGAACTATAAGGAGTCCTATTATATATATAAAGAGTAATATAAAAAGCTTTACCCTATAAATAGTATAATAAGCTTAAATTATATAGTATAGTTCTTATTTTATTAACTATAGTATATATAGTACGCTCTATAAGTCTATTAAGCTTATATATATAAAGAGGTTTTATATTATAAATAATTCTACTATTTATATATATAGGTTTAATATATTTATTATTAAATTCTCTACCTCTATTAGTAAATATTTCTTTTATTCTTTTATTATTATTATTATTATTAACTTTAGCTTAAAATTTAAGAAAAATATTAAGTATAGTTTTTTTAGCTTTATCTCTTAATAGTTTTCCCTATATAAAGTAGGAATATTTATCTATAAAGATAATAAAAAGGTTATATTTATTATATATAATAAGCATTATAAGCTTATATAAATCTAAAGCTATATAATCTAAATAATCTAAATTTTTATTATAAACCTATTTTTTACTTACCTTAGTAATAAATTTACCTTTATAATAAGCTTTATAAGGTAGTAATTTATTATTATTATTATTATTATTTATATTTATATTTATAATAATATTATCTTTTATTTTTAAAAGAGTCTATAAATATATATATCTAAGACGTTTATACTATAATTAAAGGCTATTATTATTATTATTATTTATATTATTATTAGTTATAATATTATATATATAATAATTATTATTATTAATAGGAAATTAGAAGAAATATAAATTATTCTTCTTTACTCCTATAGTAATAATATAGTCTTTATTAATATTATATAAAATAAGTTATTTCTATATAATAGAGGTAATACCTAATAAATCTAACTTAAATTAACTAAGTAGATTAATACTTAGTTTAAGTATATAATAAATATCTTTTAATATAATATTATTATTATTAAGGTATATAATTAAGTTACTTTTTAAAGTAGAAGTAAAAGTCTTTACTTCTCCCTATTTTATTATTTTATTTATTTTTATAGGATTTTTTATAAAGTTATAGTTATTAACTATATAAATAATAGCTATAATATTAATATAAAAATTAACTATTTTTTTATTCTTATTAGTATAACTCTTTACTTTTCCTTTTTTTTTAATAATAGATTAGTTAATTAAATAACCTAAAGAAGGATTATTAGTATTTTTATTTATATTATTAGGAGTTATATAATATATATTTTTAAATAGAATATTTTTTTCTTTTTTATTAGAAGATAAATCTATTAAATCTATAAGATTTTTAGGATTATTAAGAGATATATAAGGAGTAATATTATCTATAGTAATTATATTAACTACTTTTTTTTCTTTATTCTTAGTACTATTAGTATTAATAGAGGGTTTTTTCTACTAATTAAATACTTTTTTAAGATATAGAAAAGTATAGTTTTCTTTAGTATAATTAGTTTTTTTATAATTTTTATAGTATAAACCTTTCTACTTTTTTTAAGGTTTTTTACTTATTTTATTTTTATTTTTATTTTTATTATTTTCTTAGTTTTTATTTTATTTTTTATTTTATTTATTATTCTTAGTAGTAGTATTATTAACTACTTCTTTACCTCTTTTCTTCTTATACTTATCTATAAGATTAATATATAAAGAGTTTAAGTTATAAGTAGTAAGGTTAATCCTAAGAAACTAAGTTATAGAAGTTATAAAAGCTTTATAAGTTTTATTTAAATTATTAAGTATATAAATTATAACTACTTAATTAAGTAGTTTAAGCTAATTATAAGATAAGTTATCTATAAGTTCTTTTATTTTATTTATATAATCTTCTATAGATTTAAAGTTATCTAAAAAAGTATTAAAGAACTCTTTATAAGTTAAAAACTTATTTATAAAACCTATAAGCTTATATAGGGTTTTTAAATACTTTTAAGCTATATAAGTATTAGAATTATCTTTTATAACCTTAAGGAGCTTATTATTATAGAATAACTATATATAACTTAAAGCTTTATAGTTTTTATCTTTATTAATAAAAGAAATAAGCTTAATAAAGTTTATAGTAATATTTTTACTATATAATAGAGTTTTAATATATATAGCTTATACTTTATAGTTTTTAGAACTTATAAGCTTTAGGAATTAAACCTTAGGATTAGTTATTATTACTTTAATAAGTTATAGCGTATAGTTATAAGCTTTATATAAGATAAATAATAATAAAGTTATATAACTTAAAAGCTATTATATATATAGTATAATAGTTCTTAGAGTAATATTATAAGAGTTAAAAACTTAGAAGGTTAAAGTTTAACTTAGAAAAAAAAGAGTAGTTTTTTCTTTCTTTTTAATTAATATCTTTTTTAACTAAACTTCTATCTAACTAAAGAGATATATATCCTATATAGTAAATTAGTTAAGAAGAAGTCTATTATACTATAAGTATAGGTTTAAATTAGATTAGGAGTAGATTAGAGGATAATTTAAAGAGATAATTTAAAAAATATAGATTAAATAAAGTAGTAATAAGAAACTATTTACTTAAAAAAGGATTAATAGAGGTATAGTTAATTTATATAAAATTAGATATATATATTTATAAAAGGTATATCTTATAGAATTAAACTATTAATCTAGTTAGTATATTAGCTTCTATAAAGGTAGTATAGATAGAAAAGTATTTAAAAGATTAATTTTTAGTATATAAAACCCTTAAATAGAAGTAAAGCTTTATAAAAGAGTAGGAGAGAGGTAAAAAAGTAGAAAAAATAGAAGTTATCTCTAAACTAAGCTTATAACCTATTAATATAAGTATAAATATATTTAGAGGTATAGTATATATACCTATATAGTATAAGGTTATAGATAGGGTTAAGTTATAATAAAAAGTAATAATCTTAAGCATTTATAAGCATTTAATTATATAGATAATAATAAGGGAAGAGATATATTATAATAATTCCTATTAATATAGTTAGTAGGTTATTCCCTAAAATAGGGAAAAATAAGGGGAAAGATAACCTAAAATATAACTTACTAAACTACTAATTATATAAAGTGCTTATATAACTATATATATTATATAATTAATATTATAGTTATAGGTTATAATAAATAGAGTATTTTTATATAAGGTTTTATACCTTAAAGTCTATTAGTTTATTTTATATAAAATATTTAAGTAAGTAAGTATTATTATAAGTATTATTATTATTATATAAGATATTATATATTAATAAAAGTAGTAAGTAAGTAGTATAAAGGTATTTAATTAATACCTCCTAGTTAGTAAAATTAATTATAAAGTTAGACTAAATATCTTAAAAAGTATTATAAGTATTACTATATATAATATAATCTTATACTTATTAGAAACTTTAGTAACTATTTAGAAACTTCTACTTATTAGTATTAAGTTAGTTATTAATAGTAGTAAATAGAGAAGTATTTTAAAACTTAGCTTTATTACTAACTTTATTAAGAGGGTTATTTTAATTATTACTAACCTACTTCTTATTTATATAGAGGATAATATTCTTTATAATATACTATATATAAATTTACTATTATACTTTAGAGAAGATATTATTAGCTATATTTTTAAATAACTTTTAGTAATTATTAAAAATAATATAAAGTATATAGATTCTATTCTCCCTTATAAAGCTATATAGTTAATAGAGAAGCTATATAAATAATTTATAATTCTCTATACTAATTAAATAGTATATTATAAGGAAAGTAATATAAAGAGCTATTATATTATTAATCTAAAATAATAATATATTAAAATAGTTAGTTTTATATATAGTATTAATAGAGAGAATATCTAAGTTCTCTTTCTATAAGTTTATATAACTAAAATAGATCTAAAAAATATAGTTAATTTTTTTATTATTATTATAGCTAAATAAGAAACTAATAATCTTACTTTTATTAGACTACTTTTTAAAGAAGTTAAAAAAGGTTTAAAATAATAAGTATAAGCTATACTTATTATATTTAAGTTTCTACTAAATATTATAAATATTAGAAGCTATAATCTTAATATACTCCTTAAGCTTAAGGTTATTTATACTATTATAGTAGAAATACCTATATATATAAATTAATATAGTAATCTATTTAGCTAATAGAGTAGCTAAGTTTAATAGCTTCTTAACCTCTACTTTAATCTATAGGTTATAGAGGTATTAGAAGTAATAGTAGTTAGTATAGTTAGTAGGGTACTTAGAGGTATTATAATTATAAGAGGTGTTCTAAATAGTAAGATACTACTAACTTATAATATTATAATAGATAACTTTAGTGCGCTATAAGTAGCTATACTTAGAAGTAGACTTTTAATACTTTTCTAATAAGAGTTTATTATAGTAATTTTTAATAGTACTACTTTAATTATATATAAAGTTATAGTAGTAAATATTAGTAAGGAGGTTATATTTCTCTACTTTTTTTTACTTATATTACTAGCTAATAGATATATAGAAATTATTAGTATTAGTAAAAGTCTTAAAGTAGTATTATAGGTATTTAAAGCTTCTTAAATCCTAAAATCTAAAGTTATTAAAGTTAGTACTTTTATAGACCTAAAGCTAAAGGTTTATATAAGAGTGCCCCTTAATAGGCGCTATATTAAAGGCTTTACTAAAGCTATCTTTTAGTAGTATTATAATAAATTAGTAAGTAGTAGTTAATATATTAAGTTAATATTAATACGTAGGGTGAAGAGTAGTAAATCTGAGAAAAAAAGACTAGTAGCCTCTAGTTAGCTAGCTAAGTGGTTAAAGTAGGGGCTATGCAAAGATAAAATTATAGGCCTGCAAATATAATGAGTCCTAACGTTTGGTATTTCCTTGAAGTAGTAAACGCGATGTTCGGGCTGCAACTGCAACGACTGGGCACACGCTTGGGACGATGCAGGTTGACGGTCATCATCACAACGGAGGCTCTGTCTGTCGGATGCTGCACGTTTACACACGTAAGGAGATTGCACAACACGCATTGCACACAGTGTTATTCGCATCAAAACCAATCTTGGTTCATTTCAGAGTGTCTTCTGTGGGTAGGGGGGTAAAAAAAAAACTAAACCTCCTCTCCCTCGCGAGAAAAGTCCAATCTGTGTCTTTGTCTCTTCCAACAAAGGGGGGTGGGCCGGGGAGTCCTTCAACCTCATCTCTCCGTCGCACGTAACCATCAAAATCAAGAGTCCACTCCCCTCCCTCCTTCCCCCAAACCCCCATCGCATATAATACAAATCAGCTTTTTACAAAAACCACGCCGTGAAAGGGTTTTCTTTCTTTGGGAATTTTTTTTTCTCAATCGTTTGTTTTGTGGGGGTGTAGATATGCGTGCCGCTTCCTGTCCAGTATCTTTCCCTCTAGCCATTTTGCTTGGCGCAATCTTGTGTTGTTTTTGTGTTGTCTCTGGAGCACTTCTATGATGCATAGCAACCATTTCCTCCGCGCGAAAGAAGAGATCAGTGACAGCCTGCGTCTGTGATGAGATGCAATGTTCCAATCAACCAGAACCAGTTAAGCCGTAGAATCATTAGTCGGCGTATTAGGAGAGTAAAAGAAAGTGGCGAACCGAAGGCACGATCGGATGCCTCATCAGAGCTCGACACACGTTTAGTTTCCAGAACCACCGGGTCCAGGGGTTCTTGGAGACCAAGAAGGTGACTGTGACATCATGTTAGAACTTGCCAGGTTTGCGTTTATAGGAGTTATGGTACACTTACGGTTGGGGAGTAGCTGGGGCTGGTCGGAGACTGCTGCGCCCCAGGAGTTCGTTGGTTGAAACTCGGGCTTGTCGGCGAGTACGCCTCCGGTGAAGTTGGCGACCACGTCGGCGACGCAGGGGAGTACGATGGTGACGTGGGACCAGCCCCGTGAAGGTTGGGAGATGCCGGGCTGTAGTTGGGACTGGCAGGAGAGTAACTCGGCGAGGTGGGCGAGGCGTACTGCGCTGGGGAGGTGGGCGAGTAGTGCCTTGGCGACGAGGGAGAAGCCGGCGAGTAGCTTGGAGACGTCGGGCTGTAGTTGGGGCTTGCAGGGCTCGTGGGTCGCAGCATGGGTGACGTCGGGGAGAACGACGGGGAGGAAGGGCTGAACTGTGGCGAAGTCGCATAGCGACCGCCAGCACCGTCCATGAGTGGCGAAGTGGGAGAGTATCCCGCATTCGGGGAGGACGGCGAGAAAGATCCGTAGCTGCTGAAAGGCGAGGTCGGTGACGTGCTGAATGGACTTGTTGGCCGGCCCGGGCTCTGCGCAGAGTACGGGTTGACAGAACCAATACCACCAAAGCCTCCTCCACCGTACTCGGTACCAAAACCGGCAGGGGAATCTGAGCCAGCGCCCACAATGGGAGAGAAGTTTCCGGCAGCAGGAGAGCTGAGCGACAAGTATCCAGAATCCGCCATGGGAGAGCCAGAGTCGTAGGGGGTTGCGGCACCTCCGGCCTCGCCGCCCTTGACAGGCATACCAGGCATGAGACCCATGCGCGAGTTGTCGCTGATGACAGTCTCCAACATCTTGGGGTCGAGGAGGACCTCGAAGTGACCGGTTCCCATCGGTGCCATCTGACCGAGCATAACGTTCTCAGAAATACCGCGGCAATCGTCCAGTTCACCAACAGCGGCAGCCTCAAGCAGAATTTCGACCGTCTCCTCGAAGGAACAACGCATGAGAGCACCAGTGTCTGCACGGTTGATACCGTGACGAGTGACAGCGGAGATCGTACCTCTATAGGTCATGACGTCGCAAAGAAGAGCAAGATGTCTGTGGTTGACGTATGAACCGTCGAACGCCAACACCTGCGTCAATTCTCTGACAAGTGCCGATCTCGCCGCTTCGATACCGAAGACCTCAACAACCTGCCACAAGTGGTTGGTGTATGTGCGAGTGGAATCGACGCCGTCGACAGACAAGACCTGGCGGAGAGCAGTTCCAGAGGTATCCAAGTACCACTCCGAGCAACGCTCATCAGCCTTGGCGGCCAGCAATGCTCCGTCTTCGGTCTCGATGAGCTTCGTCTCCTTATTCAAGAAGGCTCTCTCAATGCCCTTGACACCGCGCAGAGAAAGAGTGTCCAGCAAGTGAGTCTCCAATCTCTTGAGCATGACATCGTCCTCCATCTTCTTCTCACCATCCTCGTCCTTATCATCGTTGCCAGCGTGCATGGGGCGAATGCGGATAACTTGCTCTTCGGCGTTGTTGTCACTGAAAATGACGGCGAGATCGTTGGGGTACTCCTCCTTGATGCGCCTAGCAACGTCCTCGACAGTAAGTTCCTTGTCAAGCAACTTCTGGCGATCGAGCGTGAGACGGAGCAGCCACCTGGATTGATCTTCGGCTCGGTCATGAGTTTCGTCCGGAATGAGATAGTAGGACTCGACCATATCCAAATCATCAGGAATGTTAGTCGAGGTGATGATAGGGTCGTAGTAGATCTCAGTGACGGCTGTGACAGACCGCAGGGTCGTGTGTTCGACAGTGCTTCGAAGGGCCTTGGCAGCTTCCTGGCTGGCGTTTTCCTCGCCACTCAGGTAGACAACCATGGACGGGGTCTTGATGTTCTGAGCCAGGTTGAGAATTTCCTTGAGACGAGGGACACCCAGGGTGACGTTCTTGGAAGACACACCAGCGAAATGGAAGGTGTTCAAGGTCATCTGCGTGGCAGGTTCACCAATAGACTGCGCAGCAATGACACCAACCATCTCACCGGGACTGACAAAGGCACGGTCCCAACGGGCTTCCAGCTCTCCCAGGACGTGCTCGAAAGCCATCTTGTTCAGGCGCTGTTGGCAAGCAATACGCTTGAAGGCCAATCTGGAGCGAATCTGCGCCTTGAAGAGGATGGTGGCGCTTCGGTCGGCCTCCTTGGAGATTTCGTCGTTGCCACGAACGATTGTCATTCTGTTGAGCATAGCCTGGACAGCAGGGATGACATCCTGAGGCTTCAAATCACTTCGCTGGAAGTCTTCGACAGCAAAGAGCTTCTTGGAAGTTTCCATCAGACGAACGATGTTCAAAGGCAGCTGCATCGACTCGTCGTCCTTCCTCTTGAAGTTGATCTTGCGAACTTGCTTGCGATCATGAAGGAGGGCCTCGTACTCCTCGTCCAGAAGTTGCTGGACTGACGGGTCACCAGAAATCTCATTACCATACTCAAGCCAATCAAGCTCGTCTGGTCTGGTCTCATCCATGACGTCGAGGCGGAACCGGTCAGCGAACTTCTTGTCTGACATGTTGAGGTGGTCCATCCGCTGCTTCTCAATGTAGATAGCGTCCAGACCATCCTCACCATACAGGAATTGAAGGATATCACCCAGGGAGTTTCTGACTGTACCATCGTACTTGGCACTAACATCCTCAAGAGCCTTGACCAGACGACGCTGGATGTATCCGGTTTCGGCAGTCTTGACAGCGGTATCAATCAGACCTTCTCTACCAGCCATGGCGTGGAAGAAGAATTCGCTTGGCGTCAGGCCACGGAGGTAGGAGTTCTCGACGAAACCACGAGCCTCGGGAGAGTAGTCGTCCTTGGTGAAATGGGGCAGTGTCCGGTACTTGAACCCGAAAGGAATGCGCTTGCCCTCGACAATCTGCTGTCCGACGAGCGCAGTCATCTGGGAGATGTTGATGGACGAACCCTTGGAACCAGACGAAGCCATGGTGACGGCGTTGTTCAAGTCCTTCAAACTCTTCTGTGTAGTGGTACCAGCCTTATCACGGGCAGTGTTGAGGGCCTTGGAAACCTTGCTCTCGAAAGTTTCACGAATGTTCATACCGGGCAGAGGCTCGAGCTCGTTGGCGGTAGCCTGCTGAGTGTAGGCCTCGACTTCCGCCTTGTGCTCGTCGATATGTACCTGCACCTTCTCAATGGTCAACTTATCGGGAATCGTGTCACCGATACCGATGCTGAAACCATTGTGCAACAGCCAATAGTTGACGACTTGTTGGACCCCGTTAAGGAACTTCATAGACGCTTCGGGGCCGTGCTCGTTGTAGACGATGTGGACAATACCACCACTGGCAGCACCGATGTTCTTCTTGGAAAGCAGACCGTAGAGGAGCTCGCCGGATTGGATAAGAAGACCCTCGTCCTTAAGCGGGTTGTCTTCCTTGGAATCCGGGGCATTGTGCAAGCTGACAATGTTGGGAATAGCCATGCTCATGATCTGCTTACCCGTCCATCTTGGTCGAGGACGAATGATAGCTGGTGGGGGGATTACACCGTCCCAGTTGGGAACCCAGAGCATGATGTTCATCACGGCTTCCTTGGTGAGGAAAACGTCACGACGGCAGAGTTTGTAGGCACCGGCAAGAGTGTCCTGCACGATACCCATGAGAGGACCGTTTCTTTGCGGTGACACGATGTTGATCGGTACCAAGCACAGTTCCTTGACCTCTGCTCTCGTCTCTTCGCTTTGAGGGACGTGAAGGTTCATTTCGTCACCGTCGAAATCGGCGTTATAGGGCGAGGTGACGGACAAGTTGAGACGGAAAGTAGAGTATGGCATCACACGAACTCTGTGACCCATCATAGACTCCTTGTGCAGGGAGGGCTGACGGTTGAAGATGATGTAGTCGCCCGTGATCAAGTGACGCTCGACCTTCCAGCCGTACTCGAGCGAAATCTGACCAGCTCGACGGTGATGACGAAGATCAATTCTGGTTCCGTCAGAGCGGATAACATACTTGGCACCAGGGTGTTCGTTGGGTCCGTTTTGAACCAGCTCGTGCAGCCTGCCGATGTTGTATGGCGTGACTGTTTCAGGGTAGGTGAGAGTTCTAGCGATGCTTCGGGGCACACCGACTTCGTCGAGAGACAAGTTGGCGTCACCAGTGATAACGGTACGTGCCGAGAAGTCAACACGCTTACCCATCAAGTTTCCACGGAGACGACCCTCCTTGCCCTTGAGACGGGCACGAATGGCCTTGACGGGACGACCACTTTTTTGGAGAGCACGAGGTTGTCCAGCAATGTCGTTGTCCATGTAGGTGGCAACATGGTACTGCAGAAGCTGCTCGAAGTCTTGAGCAATGTGTGCAGGAGAGCCTTCGCGAATGGCCTGCTTGACGTTGCTGTTGGCTCGAATGATATCACCCAGCTTGTAGGTCAAATCATCTTCGTTTCTCAGGCCTTGACCGGTGCCGTCCATAGAAATACTAGGACGAACAGGCGGAGGCGGAACTGGCAGAACAGTAACGATCATCCACTCCGGACGAGCGTACTCGAGGTTGAGACCCATGTCCCTCAGGTCGTCATCGCTGATGCGGCGCAGAATGTTGTGAGCCATCTCGGGTGTGATTTGAGGCTCCTCCTTCTTCTTGACACCATCCTCGCCAGAAGACTCGTACTTGGCGATGAGCTGCAACGCCTTGTGACGAACTCTGGGCTGGATATTGCCGCAACCACCGTGGTTGACGGGAGCCTGCTTCATTCCCAAACTGTACTCTCCATCGTCGTTCTTGACCTCCTTGGTCTCGTTCTCGCAACGGGTCTTCTTCTTGCAGATGTTCCATATCCGGTTAAATCGAACCTTTGGGTCTCTGGTGTTCACGGCTTGCAGAAATTCTGGGTCGCTCTGAGATGGGCAGGTTAGCACAATCGAGTCAAGGTGGCTGTCAAGCAACGCCGGTTAGACTAACTCTATCCGCCAGCACCTTGCTGCAATTATGGCAGACGATTTCCAACACCTTCTTCACCTTCTTGATGAAGCCGGGGTGATACACAGGCTTGGCCAGCTCGATATGGCCGAAGTGACCAGGACATTCGCCCATCGCCTGGTTGCAGGTCTTGCACTTGAATTGGCGATCGATGGAACCGAGCATGGGATCGTTCAAACCGCCGTCACGAGGCTTGGTGCGCGTCTCGTCCATGGTCTCGGGGTAGAGAACGTGGCAGACACTCATATTCTTGATCTCCTCGGGCGCCATCAGACCGAACTGGATCTCCTCCACCGTCTTGATCGGCGCACTCGAGTGCGTAAAGTACAGGTTCGCCATATTGCCGGTTTTTCTGTCGGAGTCGGGAAGGAAGGTGTCGAAGCGTGACTGGCAGAGTCCGGGGGCGAAAAACGCGGATGCCGCAGATAGTCGTTACGCGACTTGAAAAGGTCGCAAAGCAGGCGCAAGAAGTCGGAAATGCAAAAATCTATCGTACGAAACGCTCGTCGAGATGCAAAAGGTCGAGAAAAGTCGTTCCAATGATGGCGCTCTTGACCACGCCAATCCCCGGCCAGCGGCCCAGGAGAAGGTTCCACAGTTCCTCCCAATCGCGGCTTCCTAGCGCGGGCGAGTCGAAGAAAAAATCGCGATCGTGATATCGGTCGTCGAGTCGGAAAGGAGTGTGCTGGTGCTTTGACGCGCTCTCCGACGATGCGCGTGGTAAAGCGATGGCTTGTCGGTAGTTGTAGATGTGAAGCCGTGGAGGCAAAAGCGAGGAGCGAGGTCAGAGAAATCTTGCCTGGAGGCGGCTGGCGCAGCCTGTCAAAAGGCGCTAGCCGGATTAGGCAGTCACGCTCCTTTCTCTCCTGCTCTGGCTGGGAACGCGTGCCTAAGGCTCCCGCTGGAGGTAGTCCGGGTACCCGCAAAAATGCTGAAACGCACCAATCCCTTACGAGGACAGAAGTAGCTCTACCTTACCTTGACGTTTCTAAGGAGATTTGTTGGAAGGCGCGCTGGCTGACTGGCCTCAAGGTGCAACTTGCCGATGAGTCAAAATTTTTATTCATTGACTCGAGGTCTTTTCTCGACGTCTCGACGTCTCGATGCACTCTTTCAGGCACGACTACGTTCAAATTGCGCTTGCTAAAACCACTTGGGCATTGTTTGCTATTAATAAGCAGCTGTACAAAGCTGGAGTCTGGCATCACCGCCGTCGCGCTAAAGTATTTGGCAGGGGTCTGGACGCCAACCGAAGCTCGTCCCATAGCTACGCGATCCAACGCCCTGTCACGCGTCTACACCGACGCTTCAACCGGGCTGCTGGAGCTGTCTCAACACCACACTGAAGTGACAGCAAGCCCTTCATCGCCTCCTGCCGGCCTTCGACGGCTTGGTTGCACCCTTCCTTGATGGAATCTTCTCCTCAATCACCTCGCTATCCGGTATCTCACCGTCCGCACCTGGACTCCTTCTCCTCATGGTTCCGGTAGATACCGCGACAAACTCCTCTTCGCTGTCGCTCTCGCCAAGATCGAAAAGAATCGGCATGCGGAACGCTTCTTTGCCCCCGTTGTTCACGTGAAGAAAGTCAGAGCTGACCACGTCAATATCCTCGTCCTCGGCGTCCAGCCGCCTCTTGGTCAATTCCTCCTGACCGTAGATATCAAACTCGTCCTCTTTCTCCTCATACTCCTGGTTCTCTTCGACCTGTGCAAAGTCTGGTGCAAGTCGCGACCATTTCTGTTCTGGGATGACAGACCAGACGTATATCCTCCCCGTCTCCAGGCCACACGTAGCGATGAACGGTCGATCTGGATGCCATTCGACAACACCTTGCTCCTCCTTGGGTCCATCTAGGATTCGGATCAATCCTGTGCTTCCCATGCCTCTGTCCCATACGTATATCTCGTGATTATTATAGGTTGACGCTGCTACGTATTCGGAAGCGGAGCTGAACGTGACGTGGTTCCAGGATAACCTGTTGACCTGGTCCGAGAAAGTGTGCTCCTTCGTAAAGTGTACCGTGTCGAGGTCCAGGTCCTCCGCCGCCAGATTCGGTATGTGAAAGGTTCTGACGATACGATCTTGCGCATTGATCAACAACACACGCCCCGAATTGTTGAGACGTAGTGTTGTAATGACGCCGCTGCAAGGTTTCTCCGAGTATATCGTCTTTCTCGTTTTGACATCGATGACGTTCACCCATCCCTTGTTTGTGCCAGCCAGTATGTGCTCGCCGGTAGAAGTATAAATCGTAACCGTTGTCATCTGTTTTGCATCCTCTTTCAACTGCTTCTCGGTCCTTTCTCCCTCGGGGTGCTTCGGCGCTGATGGCAGTGGATATTTCACATCGTTCACGTCGGAGATGTCCACCAGTATCGGTTGCTCTTCGAAGATGGAGGCCACAAACTGGTGACTTGTCGCGTCAGCTAAGTTCTTCTGGTCTGGTGGGGGGTTATACTCACTGGTTGAAGGGATTGAGCTCGGCGATGTAGGCAGGGGCTCGAAAGCGAACCTCGCGGTATCTTTTGCCATCCTTGAGATCCCATAGAATGGCCTTCCACCCTTGGCAGGCCGATAGCAGATACCGGCCGCATCTTGACCAGCTTAGTGATGTGATGCTCCTGTTGTGGCCGCGCATCTTCCTGGCAACTCCCATAGTCTCAATATCCCAAATTACCACTGTTCCATCAACTCTGCCAGAAGCAAGAAGGTCGCCTGCTCGGTTGAAACGCAGACATGTTGAGTGGCCGGACCGAATCGTATTTGTGTTGTTGATCGCATTGATGGCCTCGACGGCGGCAATGGCCTCGTTCTCTTCGTTGCTGAGCAGAAAATTCATGATGCTCAATAGGGCTGCGGGCGAAGATATTCGGGCAAGAGCAGCCAATTTCGAAGCGACAAGGTGCTGGTAAATAATTGAGAAAATGGAAGCCTAAGAGCTCCCAAGTCACAAATTATCGTTTAGCCGTGCGCGGTTGCGATTGCCTTTATTCCATCGCGCCTGCAAGGCTGACAGCAGAGGTTACAGGGATCAGGGACCTACCTTTGGGTGCTTGGACGCAGCTTTTCAGCGACGAACCCCACTGAAGGAGCGACAACACTGAACCCCTCCCCCACCATTCCCGCCCGCCTTACACTCGGCGCGAACTCTACCTGAAATCCATCTCTGACTGTCATTCGAGGGTTGACGCATGTCAAAGGAGAGTGACGACTCCTGACCTCCTGTTCCGAGCCCGATTCCTCTTATTTTATCCTCGGCCCTATGTCCTATTCTTGAGTGTTCACCTATCAACCTTGGCAGGCTCAGCACGAATATTCTCATTATGGCGAATTCCAAGTACGGACGCCCGATATGAAGCTCGAGACCAGACTAACTCCTGTCACAGGTTCGAATATGTGAAGGCTTTTGAGCAAGCAGACACCCTTCTTCCAAACACATGGATTGTGGTTCGTATCGACGGCAGAGGTTTCACAAAGTAAGGGGACATCGGACCAGACGAACAACTGAATACCTCTGACCGACTCACAGACTATGCGCCAAGTACCAGTTCGAGAAGCCGAACGATAAAAGGGCGCTCGATCTCATGAACGCGGCCGCGCGCGTGGTGGTAACAGAACTTCCAGACATCACCATAGCGTATGGTGTGAGCGATGAGTACAGCTTCGTCTTCCACAAATCATGTACGCTGTTCGAAAGAAGAGCCAGGTAAGGGAGGCCGAAACTCTTCAACAACACAGGACGCAAGCTCACAAAATTCTAGTAAGCTAGTGAGCACAGTGGTATCAACGTTCACTGCCAACTACATCTACTTGTGGTCACAATACTTCCCTGATACCCCGCTTTCACCACCTCTGCCAAGTTTTGACGGCAGGGCTGTTTGCTATCCTACTGTCTCAAACTTGAGAGACTACATGAGCTGGCGTCAGGTTGACTGTAAGTTTTGACATATCTGAGTCATACGGGCAGCAAACTGTTGCTTGAAGTTTTTCTATCATGAATTTCGATCTGACTCATTCTTATAGGCCATATCAACAATTTGTACAACACAACCTTTTGGTCCTTGATCCAACTAGGCGGCTATGACAACAAGACAGCTGAGCAAATGCTTGCGGTCAGTCATTTACCAAGGGCGATCTTTCCGTTCTCAAAAAAACTAAAACTTTTCCAGGGCACCGTCTCCGGCGACAAGAATGAGATTCTCTTTTCGAAATTCAACATCAACTATAATAATGAGCCTGAGATGTACAAGAAGGGCAGCGTGATCTTCCGAGACGTAAATGAATATCTACCCTCTCTTGATCACGAAAATACTAACGTATCAGTACGAACTCGTCGAGCCCGGAACTCATAACGCGTCCGAAGCTGCAGATGCCCTGGCCGAACCAACGCAACAGAGCAAGTCGCAGGCCGAGAAGGAAAAGAAGAAGCGCAACAAGGCCCGCGTCGTGATAGAGCATCTGGACATCATCAAGGACGACTTTTGGGACAGGAGGCCGTGGCTACTGTCCAATAAGCCGGGTAAGACGCCCAAAGAACCTTAGATGTGGGGTTCAGATGGGCCCGAAGCCTTTACACGAGAGACAGGGAACTGCACCACAGAAGACTGTGAGCGTCAGCAGCTTAGATGGCGTAAAAGTTGAATTACGGCGGCCGGTTATGCTGGAAAGCATACCGTTGCACCGCGGATGTGTGTCTTGCGCTCCGTTTCTATATCCATATCGCAATCTCTGCCGTAAGCAGCGCTGTATATGCTGCGCCAGTGGTATCTTTCGAGCTGGTGCATTCCATGCGGCAATCACCGGCCTTGCCCGATGATGCGTAGTCACCAAGCGTTAACGCTCATCATGTGAACGGCGCGATTTCCTCCCAGTCGGCAGTGTTGTCAACCTGTGAGCCCGAGACCCTTGGTTTTATAGCTGATCCATGTCCTGGCCAGATCAACCTCACCCGGACTCGGTCTTTCCTTTCCTCGCTTCCCTCTTTGCCTTCTTCGCCTCTCTCCTTGCCTTCCTCTCCTCCTTAGACTCCTCCCTCACCTTCCCCTTGTCGGCCTTTTCCACCGCCTTAGACTTCTTCGCCTTCTTCAAAGCCCGCTCCTTTCTCCTCGCCTCCCTCGCCTCTTTCCTCGCTCGCCTCGCAGCCTTCCTCGCCCTCTTCTCCTCCTTAGTCTCCCCTTTCTCCTTGCCCCTCGACAGCTTGACGCCTCCATCCTCGCTATCGCCACTGGTCTCCTCGCTCTCCGGCGTCGAAGCGCCGCTCTCCTCCTCCGGACCCTTGATCGTCCCATCCAAGAACCCGCCCTTGACGAAGCTCGCGTAAAGCATCCATTTCCCGCCAGAAACCTTCTCGATCTGGTTCAGCCGTCCCTGCGTGACGGTCTGCGTGACCTGCCCCTTCTTCGACGTGTCCAGGCCCTGGAGCTGCTCGTCGAACGCATTCATCCACCACGTGTCGCTCGTAAAATGCGCTTTTTGGCCGAGGCCCTTGGTGTTGTCTTTGCGATTGAGGAGGAGCGGTTTCGCGAGGCCGATTGCGTCGTCCGTTGCGTGGAGGGAGTGCCCTTTGCCGCGCCACCCTTGCCGCGAAAGCAGGGCGTGCGCATCCATCTTGAATTTGTGTTTATGGTCGCGGCCGGTATTTCGATCGGTCAAAATTGAAGTCGAATTTCAGAAGAGGTATTTCGATCGGCTTCTATTGTGTCATGAGGGCATGAGAGGGATGCGCATTCTCGAGGTGAAGTTTTGGACGTTGGCGGTTCAGAGAAGGGATTCAGCGCGGGCGGTTAGACATTCAGTGGTCAGTGAATTATTTTTTTGCATTCTGCCGCTGCTTATCTTATCTCAGCTCCTTGGCCCAGCCCCACCAACTGGACCCCGGTCTGAGCTAACTTTTTGGAGCTTTACCTCGACAACGGGCACGCGACGTGATGACCATTGATTTTGTTGTGACCGAGGGCGGTGAGCCTACAGAAGGGTAGCAAATGTCATTGCAAGCTACGTGGCCTGAGTGTCTGCCCTCGATGGAGCTCTCGAGGCAAGAGCTATACTGGTTCGTGGGGAAAATTGTAGCACCAGCGACATCGGAGCCTGCGTCAAAATTACGTAGTATAAACGTTCCATTTCGTCGTTGATATGATGAGGTATCTGAACTAAACACTTTTGTAGCTCTCCCCTCTATGATTGTACAAGCAGATGCCCCCTTTTTTGAAGTCCCGTATGCATCCCGAAAACAATTTTTACGCCTTAACCTTCTTGGCAGCGGGCTCCGCTGCAGCCTCATCCAGTGCACGCTTCTCCGGCTCGCCAGCAAGCTCTCTTTCCGCCTGCTCGAACTTGGCCTGCTCCTCGGCAGTCAGGTTCGGCAGAAGGGGCTTCTCCTCGTCAGAGTTGAGGTTCAGGTGGAAAGTACGAATAATTGAGTCGGCGTCGTCAATGGCGATCGGCCTGACGTCTGCGAGGGCCTTAATCTTCTGAGTAACGACCTTGACCTGCGCGTCGGTCATGGTGAGGCCGAGTTGCTCGACACGGCTCTTGATGGCGTTCCATCCAGTCAATCTCGAGGCGAAGTGGACGTATCTGCTCATACCGAAATCGGCAGGGTTGATAATTTCTGCTCCGAGTTAGCTTTCGTCACTGGCCAAACGCTGTAGCTGGGCCACGTACCGTATGTGCTGGGGTTGTTGAGAATGGCCTTGGCGTGGATACCAGCCTTGTGAGTGAAGGCGCAGAAGCCAGTGATGTAGTTGTTGAAGGGAATGTTGATCTCGACAGACTCGGCGACCAGGTCCTCGAGCTCCTTGAGCTTGTGGAGCTTGTACTTGGACTTGGTGTACTCGGGGGCGGCGACGATCATGCGAGCCATCAGACCACCCAGGGGGGTGATACCGTTGCGCTCACCGATACCGATGACGGAGGTGTCAACTGCGACAGGCAATTAGCAAGTAGTTTCCCAGGCACTGGCTACGGAAAGCAACTCACTGTGGGTGGCACCAGCCTCAAGAGCGCAGTAGGCGTTGGCAATGGCGCATCCGGTGTCGTTGTGGAACTAAGTCTCGCGCGTCAGCATGATCGAGCCTTTGTGAAATCCTCGCACTCAGACGCGACTTACGTGAGTCTCAATGTCACAGCTGACAACACCTCTGAGCGTGCGGACGAGGTCGTAGACCTGTCTGGGGCTGGCGCAACCGACGGTGTCGGCGATACCGACTCTGTGGACGCCGACCTTGTCGACGGCGCTGTAGACGGAAAGCAGATCGACGAGGTCGGAACGGAAGGAGTCCTCCGAGGAGAAACGGATCTCGAGACCCTTGGACTTGACGAACTGGATAACCTCAATGGCAGTCTGTTCATCAAAGCCGTCAGTAAATCATTGCGCGACTCGGAATTGAAGTCAGACCCACGTTAATGATGTAGGTCATGTCCTTGCCGTGAGAGTGCTCGCGCAGGTAGGAAGAGGTGCCAATGACGACATCAACACCGTCAACACCGGTCTCGACGGCCAGGCGGGCATCGTCCATCTGTTCACTGGTTAGCGACGTAGTCTTGCTCGCGAGATGGCGAGACTTCTTACGTGACAGCGGACGTGAGTCAGGATCTTGGCCTTGAGGCCGAGCTTGCAGATGGCCTCGCAATCCTTGCGGGACTGCTCAGAAGCCGCCGGGGAGGTCAGCTCGATGTAGTCGACGCCGAAGTCATCGAGAGCCTTGGCAATCTTGATCTTGGTCTCGGTGTCGAAGAAGGCGTTGGCGAACTGCTCGCCCTCTCTCAGAGTGGACTCGACTGTTGCGCCTCCAGTCAGTGGCTGCTTTTGAGAGCAGGGCCTAGAGAACGGCAGAACATACTAATCTTGTAACGGTCGACGTTGCTGAGGAAGTCTCCTACCGGCTGGTAAGGGTTGCTGTGCTTCTGCTTGGTCTGCGCGATCGGAGTCAGAACAGGGCATCACGGTGGGAAGCCAGTTTGGGTGTCCCTACAGGAATGGCAGTGTAGCCAGGGTGGTCTGGACGCGAGAAGAGTCAGTCACGGTTGAGAAATTGTCGCGCAACCATCATGTAGTACGCACCAGCGTTGTTGCCGTTGGCGGCGCCATTGGAGCCGTTCGTGTGGCCATTGGTGCCATTGGACTGGCCGTTGGTGGCCGGGACATCAGGAGTAGGGCACATTTTGTATGTTCATACAGCGGCGGTCGAGGTTCGGGGTTGATGGATCGAATCGATGGAAGGCGGGATTTCCAGTGTCTGGATGGTGACGATATTTATACAAGATTTTGGGGTAAAGCTGGTTGAGTCACAGGAGAAGAGACGTAACCGGGGAGAGAGTGGCAGAGGCAGCCTTTGTATGTAAAGGAAAAAAATTATGCTGGGAAGCCAGAAGCAGGCCGACTGAGACGAGGCGGACGCTACAAGGAGTGGATTGGGCGGGATGGCCAGTGATGACCGAGTACGGCGTTCGCTGCCAACCTTGGTCGACCAGTCAATTGACGAAAAAAAGAATTTTTTCCACTCTTTGGCCCCGCTTCAGACAAATACCTACACCCCCGACCACGCTGCAGCGCCGTGCCATTGACTCTCGAGTTAACAAATTTCAGGGCCGGTCCTTACGTCGGTCCTGCCTGTACCCCGCTAGATGCCACCTGAAGTGGGCTGCCTTAGGAGCCTCCCATTGGCTGTAGTGGCATCCACTCCTTGCGCCGGCCAATCAACCCCCCGTTATCGGAAGATCGATCTCCCACATTGCTTCCGCGCTAGCCCTCGAAATGGTAATGCCACATGCTGCAGCTTGCCCGGATTCTGGCCCGTGTCCACTGTGCCACCTTGTTGCAGTGAGGTGTTTGGTGGTCACTCAGTGCAGTCGGCTTGGTCCTGCAGCCTTTCTGGTGGTGCTGGAGACAGACACCGCCTTTCCTTCAATCGTCAGTCTCCCGACGGCTGGCGACCCCCAATATTGGATGATTTGACCGCCCAGAAGACCTCGCCTGCCACTGGTAACAGGGTTCTTGCAGCAGGAGGGTCTGCTAGAGGCGCGCCTTTCACATTGTGCAGCAGCGGAGAGAACGCGGCAACGGGGGCGTTGCATGCCGCACGGAAGCTCGATTCCGACATTGGTCAATTGACTCATCCTACCCGCTGTGGAGGGAACACCAGCAGAAGCTGGCTGAGCTTTCTTTCAACGAGCTGACCCGGCCTTGTGGTTCCAACCAGTTGGCTTCTTCAGGTGTTTTACCTTTGATCAACTTCAGACGGTATCGGAGTCAATTGGAGTCGGCTACGAAAAATCGAATGCACAAAGTTCAGCGTAGACTCTCTTGTCACCTTCCTATTGAACCGTATGCCTGTGTGCCAACCAGCTTGCACAGATTAGACATCAGATCAACTACCGCCGGCCCGGCTGCTGCTAGTGATGCAACCTGCCGCGCCTATTTCAACGCCCAGCCCAATGTCTTTCGTAGCTGTCGAGAACAACGAGCAATTGTCCTCGTGCTCACCAACTACGGATACGCAAGAGGCTGCATCTGAGACAAGACAATGTGACGCCAGGTCTGCTGTCCTTCTGGGCGGGAAGAGCCCACCGACCCCCGAAGCCCCCGTCGCACAACGAAAGCTGCTACGTCGGAGGGTCCGACGGCACCCCGGCCGCATTACCGACGTCCTCCAAGACACTGCTTGCATGCCGGTTGCTGGGGTAAACGCTGCTCCAATTTTCCCACTAGGATCCACAGCTGAATTACGGATCCCCAGACGACGTCATGCAAGTATGACTCCAATACGAAGTTCTCTGCGCAAAGCTTGCGCAGCTTTACGACATCCTGGCTCCTATGGAGGGATAGCTTCGCATCACGTTCAATAAGCAGAGTTGCTCACGGACACTTGCCTCAGTGAACTCCGGGTGACATCAAATTCATCTTGATTTCGGCGTGAAAGCACCTGCCCTGGAGATGCAAGAGACCAGAAAGCAACGCATGCAAAAACCACTCTGGTGATGGAACACTTATTATCTATCTATACATAATTGTCCGTCCCAACCCACCGCGGCAATACCCTAGTAGCAGCAACGCCTTTCCATGCCCAGATCTGAAGGCATATAAACGGGCCGCGGATATTGAAATAGTCCCACAACGACAGCAATATAAGAACAAACGCCGAATTCTCTGTGAATGTTGACCAGACCAAACATCCAAAACCAATTTCCTCTTTTCAGTGGATGGGCGAATGCCCTGCGAACCTGAAGTACCACGCAGCTCAAATCGGGGAAACGTTTCGCAGAACCTTGTTGAACATGTCATGGTCATCGAGTAGGAGTGCTACGCTGCCCATGAGGTGTATCAGACCCTTCTTCCTGTCGCCCATAGCGTCCGCCTCCCTGAGCATGGATATCCATTTGATCGTTACTGCGCTGATAGAAGCCTGATCGGTGAACAATGCTTGGTTGTTGTTATAGTTAACGAGTCCTCCCATCTTGACGAGTCCTTTTATCACTTTCTCATCAACGCAGGCCCGCATCAGCAAACTAGGACGAGGGTGCTTGCCCACTTTCATAAGTAAATCGGGCCCAATGGAAAGAATATAGCTCGTTGCCAAGTGTGCATCTTCAAGACTTAAAGATAGCCCATTATGAAGTCCTCTCTCGGGCTCTTCCTTCACCTCAGGCTGGCTCCGGGGCTTCGGTTGAGTCGGGCGCCACGGGTCTGGCAGGTTCGACCAAGCTCTGGGCGACACATCCGGCTTCTGTTCACGTGGCAAGGACCAAGCCAGCCTATCATCCGGCAAACGCTTGCGAGGCTTGATCTCCGGAGCCGCTGCTGTGGGTTGAACAATTTGCGAAGTCGTCCGCGTTTGATCTGGTCGCAACAGCACGCGACTCGAATAATGCATCGGGGGGTAGCGTGTATAACCGTTATCGCTCAAGTTGTATGCTTCGGGGCGCCGATCGAGAAGATGGTTCGGGAGATCGCCATGGACCCTTTTTTCTTCAGCTTTGTCCCAAAAGGCCTGCAAGGTTGGGGCAAGGAAACCTACAGCCCGTTCAGCAGCGCTACGGTCACGGTAGCCAACGCCATCACCCGACGATTCTGTGCGCTGATGATCTGAACCGACCAAGTGTCCCCCCAATAGTTCGACAGAAGTGGATGCGTCACTGATGCTGATCGGAGGCTCCTAGTTTCTCACGACGTTGGCGAGCACCGTCATTTGCTCCACTTCAAAGTCTTCACCACTCGGCAATTTCTGGCCCTTGGGCAATGCTGCAACAACGTGGACCTCGATGGTGTTGACAATACCAGCCTGGAGCTGGGCCTCGAAGACCCTTTCGCCGGTTGAAAGCACTTGACCTGGAACTCCATGAACCGGAGTGAGTGTATGCCGGTTGATGATCACCCAGAGTCTGTACTGGCGTCCCTCCTTCTCTAAGAAGGCAGGCAAGGTCGGAACGATCTGAATCCTCAGCTGATTGGCAGGCATATGAACCGTAACCGACTGTTGGGACACCTTCTCGAGAGGTTTGACGGTAACTTCAAACCGACGATCATGATTGATCATCGGATGAGTCTGGACCTTGAGGCTACAGATGAGGGCATCCGCAATGCCTATAAAACTGTTAGTATGGCGTCACCTAAACTGAGAACACGGTAATCTACCTTTGCCAGGCGCGCGAAGTCTCTGGTCCCAGAGAGGCTTGCTAGGTTGCTGAACCCCGTTCGGCTGCACCTGTTGCTGCGGAGCACCGATAGGCTGGAAAGTTGCACTGGACAGTCCTGCGGGTTGGCCAGGAGGTGGAAAAGCCGACGGTGTACTCGCGTGACCGGGCGTACCGGCAGGAGAAGGGCGCATAACATCTTCTCGCTTGATAGTGTTAGCAACTGAAGGACTGGGAGAGGCCGCCGAAGTGCTTCGAATTCTGTCCATCGCAGCTGGCATGATAGGGTTAGCAGCTTGACGCGTGGTGCCATTCGGGGCGATCTGCTCGCTTGCTTGAGAGCCTGCAGACTGAGGAACAGGAGGTGCCGGTGAGTCCACCGAATCGCTTTTGCCTCCCACATGGATTGTAATCTTCTTGGACGTAGTAGGCTGCTCTGCCGCAGGTTGCTGTACCTTCAACTTGATCTTTGGCTGTGATGGCTCTGAGACAACTGCTTTGGCCTGCTTCAGCTCATCCAGGAAGAATTCCTTGACCGGAGTTAGTTCTACCATGAAGGATCGCCGTTTCCCGCCGAAAATCTCACCTTCAATTCCTGGGCTAACTCGTAAATCTCACTTCCCTCTTCATTGTAGAAGCAAGCGTTCTTCCAAAGGAGGCTAGCGCTCTCCTCGAACGCAGCCCAGTTCTTGAACTCGCTGGTACCCGTGGCTTCATTTCGTCCCTTGACTCCCTTGACAGATTTCTGGAGCTTTTTGATTGAGATGGGCTCCTTGATGACCCGATAATAGTCCTTGAGGGCACGGGGAGGTAGATTTACAAAAGGCTCGAAGTACGCCTCGGGCCTGTTGCACAAGTAATCAGTACGGATGCAGTTGTGGGTTCCTGAAAGAGGGTGACATACTCGTCTTCTCGCTTGCGCAGCATCTCTTCCACAATCTTCTCCTGCGCGGCCTGGAAGGTGAGACCCTTGTACGGAACGTCCTCGTACTCGCAGTCAGGACGACTGGGTGTGCTAGTACGACCCTTGGACTTGCGCGGCGTCACTCCCTTAGGAGGTCTACCAGGGCCTCTGCGACGGATGATTATTGCGGCGCGCTTTGAGGACTGGCTCGCCTCCTCATCATCGTCTTCTTCTCCCTCTGCGTCGTCGTCTTCGTCTTCATCCTCTTCATCTTCATCTTCCTCGGCATCTTCGTCTTCGTCCTCATCGCCTTCGTCAACCTCGGGCTGCTTTTCCGCAGGCTTCGCATTTCCCTGGGACTTACGGCGGCCCGTCTTGGCAGGGGTCGCGTCGTCTTCGTCTTCCTCCTCAACTTCGTCTACAACACCGGAGGCAGGCAGAGGCGTCGGCACGGCACTGTAGTTGCCACCGTTGTATGCAGGGTTCGTCTTGGTCATGTAGTTGCTGAGGGCCTTTCGAACCCTCTCGGCATCGTCGAAGATTTGGGTGTTACGAGGATAGAACTCTTTCGCGTTGGTCACCATGCGCTTGAAGTAGCTCTCGAGCTCGGTCAGGGTAGAAAAGTCTCCCTTTTTGAGCTTCCGTTCAATCATGGACAGCGAGATCGGCATGCGCGTCTTCTTGTAGTATTCGGGGGTGCTCTCTTTTGAGGGGAGCTTTTCGAAGTATCCTGCCACGAGCCGGCCACTGGAAGAATTGATTGTGAGCGTCTACTATAGATGGCTGTGCACCTCCAAAGAGGGCTTGATATGCCATGGATGCATCGTAGTACGTCAAGGACAGACTCACTTCTTATCTTTGGTCTGGCGGATCTGTTCCAGGAAGAATAGGCCGTGTTCGGTGGTAGACTCGACAGTCTCTTGCTTGCTGAGATTGTATTTCTGCGTAGTGGTGATATCAGCTTGTCTGTTTCGCCTCTGCTTTTCGTAGGATGCCTTATGGAGGGGTATGGAGACTGCTGGTGGATGCTAGGAGCTCAGGCAGACTGGGGTACTGTGGGATAAATGGTTGGTGATGGCAAGTGCAGGCGGGTTGGCCTGGCTGTCGGCTGGCCCCGGAGGTTGCAGGCAACTCATTGTGAGAATGCAACGCGGGAGGGAACAGGCTGCAAGAGCAGATCCAGGCCATCAAAGCTGGGCGAACAAGAGGCGAGTGACCAAGGACAGCATGGGGAAGGGGCAGAACAAAAGCTCACCTGTGACAATCTGAGGCGCTTTGCGGCGCGCTCATCAGCACCTTCGGTCGCGCCATTTGCGGCGGACGACTTGCGCTTGTGATCCATCAAAAATTGGTGGACAGTGGTCGCGGAGACATGCGCTCTCTATCATACGAGTTGCAGATAGCTGCCGTCTACGCAGTGGGTGCAATGGCTGATGGAAGATGGCGACTTGTGGAGGTCGATGCGATGGTGGTGCTGCGACTGCTTTGCGAAAGACGCGTCGTTGGAGATCGGGGGATCGATCAGTTGGCAAGGTGGTGGCAGGTAAAGTCGGGGAAGGCGTCGGCTGTGGGCCGTCGCAAGGTTGGTTGCGAGCAGGGCTGCAGGGCGCAGGGCGCAGTCTGTGGCTAGCGTGCTTGTGCTGGAAGGGAAAAGCTGAGAGCTCAAGGTAGAGGTGAATGTAGGTAAGGTAGGTGTCTAGTGCAGCTCCCTAGGTGGGAAGGCTCGGGAAACAACTGTTGGTTTGGCGAGGCCAAAAGTTCTGTGGCCTGACAAACAAGAGCTGTTGCTGGAATGGAATAGAAGGTGGTCGGGTTTCATCCCCTCGCTGTGATTGCTGGCTGGAGGATACTTCGCAATGAAGATGGCGGCGCTGCAAGCTGAGGATCTGCCCGTACGGGTATGAACAACTCTCCGTTGAATCGGTCGATTGTCGAGGGCGCACTGGCAGCTGGCAGATGGAGGGACAGGCTCGTTAGTGCCTCAGGTGCGCAGCAATTTTCGAGGCACCCAGAACTTGGCAGGCGTGGTGGTTCTTGACCGTAAAATGCTGTGAAAAGAGAGTGGAGTGTGCGGATGCAGAGAACCGTCGCTGTTGGGACACTGGAAGAAGGCTGGTGCCGGTTGGCAGCCGGTTGGGTGGATCCAGCCGTTGCGGATTCTCAGACTGAGATGTCACGGGCGCGATAGAGGAAGGAGGAGGAGGCAGAGGGGAGGAAAGGAAAAAAAAAAAAAAAAAAAAAAAAAAAAAAAAAAACAAAAAAAAAAAAAACAAAAAAAAAAAAAAAAAAAAAAAAACAAAAAAAAATTTAAAAAAAAAAAAAAAAAAAAAACAAAACCCCAACCACAACCCCACCACAAAAAAACCCAC
>JAKMWQ010000439.1:0-41915 GCA_025328335.1 Colletotrichum sp. SAR 10_65
CCCCCTCCCCCCTTTTATTATAGCCTTTCCTAGCCCTAAAAAAAAGCAGTAAAATAGTTAATACTTATATTTAGTGAAACTATATTTACTACTCTACCCCTCTAGCCTTTATAGCCTTAATACTATATTTATATTATAATTTTATTCTCTAGCTTTATAAGGTTATTAATAGCCTATATTAGCAGCTTTATAGAGAAGAAGAGGGACTTCTCTATAACTATATCCTTATTAGTAACCTTAACTTATTAGTTACTTATTAAAACCTTATTCTATATAATCTTTATAGTAGTAATTACTAAATTATCTAAAATATTAACTTTAGCTATATAGAGAGCTAAGAGATATATTATAGCTATACTTAAGCTATTTATATAGCTCCTAGTTATATCTTAAATAGTAATATAGTTAATAGAGGAAATATCTTTAAAATATTTAGCTATAAGCTTACTAAGTACTTTATTAACCTCTTCTAAAGCCTTATTAAAATAGTTAGCATAATAATAACCTAAGTAGACCTTATCTCTATAGCTATACTAATAAAGCTTATAAAGAACTTAGCTATAAGTAGTACTATACTTAAGCTCTTTATAGTAGCTATTTAAGCTATTAGAGATTATAGTAATACTAATATCCTATAAGAAAGCTCTAAGGACCTCTTTATATCTATTCTTAAAAAAGCTATTATAGCCTTAATCTAAGAATATATCCCTCTAGAACTTCCTATCTATCTCTATACCTCTAGCTATTATAATAGATAGTCTTATAGTATAGCTACTATTATAAACCTTATTAAATACTAATATAAAGGCTTAGATAGTATCTTAGCTAATATAGAAGACTACTTTATAGCTTAATATAAAGGGTTTTATTAAGAGTATCTTATCTATAATAATATAGTAGATATTATTATTAGTAAGCTTATTCTTAAAGATATCTTAGGTTATTAACTTAATATTATAGTAAGAAGTAAAATTAGTATATATAAAGTTAATAGAATTATTAAGCTTCTATTAGATAGCTATAATAATAAGCTAGAGGTTATTATTAAGCTTAAAATAAGAAGCTATTATAGTAATTATATTTTAAGAGACTTTAGCTACTTATTAGTATTATTTAAATAGGAAAGAGCGCTAAAGATCTATAAAAAGCTATACTTACTATTAAGGATCTAAAAGAGGGGATACTACTACTAGCTTAAGAAGGCTATTAGTAATAGCTAAAGATATAAAATTATTATTACTATTAGTATTATAAGAAGTAGCCTTAATTAGCTAGGTTAGAGGGTAATAAGGGTTACTAATACTAGCTTAAAAGGGTTATTAGTAAAGATATAAAGATATAAAGATATAAAGCTATTAATTATAATAATATAAAAAGGAAGTTTTATAAACTAAGTTAGAGAGTAAAGAGGGTATCCTTTTATATCTTAAATCTTAGAGGCTATAATATAGAAAGTACTACTATTAATAGTTATAATACTTTTAATATTATAATATTACTATTATAAGAGGGGTAGTAGTATTTATAGTAGTATTTTAACTATAAGTTTAAGAAGAAATAGATACTTTTTATAATAGAGGTTTTAAACTAATATAGTAGGGAAAGATATATATAAAGAGGTAGGAGTAATAAGATATAGCAGATATTATTATACTAATAAGTAGCTTATTATAATATATAGATAGTATAAGTAGTCTTTAGTAGTAATAGTATTAATATATAAAGTAAGTTTCTAACTTAATTTAAGTTTAAAGTGAGGCTAAGTGAAGTAGAAGTATTAAAACTAACTTAATAAGAAAGGTATACTCTAATAGCTAGAATTAATAATATATAGTTAATATAATAGTATTATTAAATAGCTTATAATAATATCTATTAGGGGCTAAAGGTAAAGCTAAGAGCGAGATATAAATAATACTTATACTTCTTCTATTAAGCTCCCCTATTAGCTTATATATAACACCTTTTTAGCTTAAGCTAAGTACTTTAATACTTATACTATTTTATAACTTCTTATTTCTACGCTCTAAAGTAATAAACTACTTTAAGTTTAGTTTATAAAAGTATCCTTTATAAAAAGTTACTTAGTATTTTAGGTAGATAATTAATATTAAAGGATTAGAGAGGTTATAAAGAAAGAATAATTATATTTAGAGCTTACTTTAGATCTAATTAACTTATTATTACTTAGTATAAATAATTAACTAAAATTCTAAATACTTATTTACTAGGTCTAACTATTAATAGCTTTAGCTATAGCTTTATTTTATTTTATATATAATACTATTAATTCCTTCTAGTAGTAGCTTAATAGTTAATTCTTATATCTTATAAAACTATATATCCTTTATTATCTTTTTAGCTAGATACTTTAATATCTTACCTATCTTATAATTTTATTCTCTAGCTCTATATAGTTATTAATAGCTTAAATAAGTAGCTTTATTAAAAAGAAAGTAAGCTTATAGCTTAAGCTATCTCTAGCTTTATACTTTATAAACTAATAGCTAACTAGAACTTTATTTTATATTATCTTTTAGATTTTTATCTTATTATTATTAGATAAGTTAACTTTATTAATATAGACTACTAAGAGATATATTATTATTATAGTAATACTATTAATATAGCTTTTAGCTATATTCTAAATAGTTAGCTCTATAGTAGCTTAAGTAAGCTTAAAGTATTTAGCTAAAAGTAAGCTAGTATTCTTATTAGTAATACTTAAGTAATCCTCTAAGAACGTAATATAAAAGTTACTTAAGTAAGCTTCTTTTTTATTATACTTAGTCTTAAAAGAGACCTAGATATTAATCTTATTATACTTTAGCTTCTTATAAAAGCTACTACTACTATTAGAGATAGTAGTAACCTTAACTTACTATAAGAGGGTTCTAAAAACCTCTTTATATCTATTCTTAAAGAATTATATCTAGCTATTATAATAGAATACCTCTTATATTTAGTCCTAGCTAATCTTAATCCCCTTAGCTATAATAATAAACTACTTTATTATATTATTACTTTAGTGAAGCTTCTTAAAGGCTAAAATAAGAGCTAGTTAAGCGTTTATAATAGTATAAAAAGTAATATAATAGCTTAATATAAACACTTTTATCTTTAGGATTATTTCTTAGTAAAGGATATAGATCTTATTATCTATTAGCTTATTTTTAAAAGTATCTTAAGATATAGACTTAATAGTATAATAAGAAGTAAGGTTTTTAGAGATAAACGTTAAGGTTTTATTAACTATATACTAAGGGGAAGGTATTATAGTAGTTATCTTCTAAGGGGTTTTAACTACTTATTAGTATTATTTAAATAAAAAAAAGCGCTAGGGATCTATAGGGAGCTATATTTATTATTAAAGATCTAAAGGAGGAGATATTACTACTAGCTTAAGAGGGCTATTAGTAATAGCTAAAAATATAAAATTATTATTACTAATAGTATAAAAAGGAGCTTTAATTAGCTAAGTTAGAAGGTAATAAGTATTACTAATATTTACTTAAGAGGGTTATTTATAACTAATAAAGATATAAAGATATAAAGCTATTAATAATAGTAATATAAGAAAGAAAGTTTATTAGCTAAGTTAGAAGGTAAAAATAGTTTATTTATTATACTATCCTAACTTAAAGAGAGAGGAATAATAATAAGTAGAAGGAAGGTATTAGTTAAACTTACTATAAAAGCTTTAATAATTTATAGTTATAAATAAAAATATAAATATAGTTATTATTTTAGTAGGTTTCTAACTTAAATATAAATAGTAAGTAAGGCTTTTAATAATAGAGATCTTAGTAGAAGCTAATAAAGTAGTCTAAAAGTATAAAAGGTATATACTAATAGGTAAGAGTAATAAGTTAAGCTAAATATAGCGTTATTAATAAATAGCTTATAATAAGAGAGATAATTATATAGTATAGTTAGTTTAAAATATTAATAATTTATTATACTTACCTCCTTATATAAGGATATATAATATTATAAGGTTATACTTAATAAAAGAAATAAATACTATTAAAAGAAATAGCTACTATTTAGGGAAATAACTACTATTTAGGAAAAATAATTACTATTCTTATTATTTAGAGTTAAAACTAATTTACTAAGTGTTTTTAAGTAGATCTCTTATATTTATAAATAAATATCTTTTCTCTATCTTATATCTATTTATTTCCCTTTATTTTACTACTTTATACTATATTTAAAGCTCTTTTACTATAAAAATAACCTCTATTATAACTTCTTAAAGTATTTTATCTTCTATACTATCTAGAAATATTTATAAAGTTATAAATAACTATATCTTAGCCCTCCTTATTACTATAATAGATCTATTTATAGAGTAATATACTATAAGAGGCTTTAATAAGGAGTATTCTATCCCTATTTATATAATATATACCTTACTTATTAAACTTAATCTGTTATTTAATATAGATATTAGAGAGAAATCTATAATCTTAAGTAGCTTTAAAAATACTTTATAGTTTATAACTAAAGGACTCTACCTCTAGCTATTAGTTCTAGCTATTCCTATAATATAGTTCTTTAAGCTTATAGTAGATATAGAAGGTCTATAATAGTAGAAATTAAAGTTTAATAAGGTTACTTTCTATATTTATAACGTTAAAGATATAAAACCTAAAATAGAATTATTTATAGTTAGGCTCTTATATATATTTATATATTACCTTAAATTTATCTCTTAAAAGAAAAATATCTATAAATAAGTATAAAAGAATAGTTTAACTAAAGAAGAAGCCTTTAAAAGTAAAATAATTTCTAGCTTTTTATAATCTATCTTTTAATTTAATATAGCTAATAAAAAGAGTATAGAGATATAGAAAGGTTATCTTTATTATTTATAAGGAAGTATAAGAAACTACTTCTTAGCATTATATAGTTTATAAGCTATATATAAGTAATAATAGTAATCTTACTTTCTTATACTAAGTAGTAGAGAGAATAGAAGTAAAGTAGGGAATAAAACTTAATCTAATAGAGTTAGACTAAAATAGATAAGACTATTTAAATTAAAAGCTTTATTATATAGTTTAAGTAGTAAAGAATATTATATTATTTATAATATCCTATTTATATAATCTATTAGAGTTTAAGATAGATCTTTATACTTAAGTAGTTTACCTAAAGCTAAAGCCTACTAACTATTAGTATAATAGAGTAGAGAGGTATAAAAACTAAAGAAACTAACTATATAAAAGGAAAAATAATATAGTTTATTATTATCTTCTAATATCTATTTTATATAGTATAACTAGTTAGATTAATACTATCCTTCCCTTATTATTCTTATAATACTTTACTAGTATAAGTTAATATTATTATACTAATCTATAAAGTTAAGCTATATTAGTAAAAATATCTCTTAAGATATTTATATTTACTTACTTAATTAGTAATAAAGAAAGATAATCTATTTTATATAATATAGCTAGCTAAACTAATACTTTTACCTATAAGGAGTATAGCTTTAACTCTAATATATTTTTATACTTTAGAAAAAGATATTATTAAAGTAGGTATAGAAGTTTAAAAAGTTAAGATTATTTAGTATTTACTTAGTTATAAAATAGCTATTTAGGTTTATATCTTCCTTAGTAATAATAAAAATCTACTTTACTTTCTATAATTTATATTAAAGTAATAAATCTTTTAACTAAAAGTTCTTAGTTTCTTAAACTTATTAGTTTATTATAGTAGCTAGAAAACTAAATCTACTAGTTTAATCCTTTATACTTTATACTTATATAATCTATTACTTTAGAATACTTAAACTCCTAGATAATATATAAATTATTACTACTTCTTTTTAGAGTATCTAGTATATTAATAAGTTTAAGGAGCTTATAATAAGTAGCTTTAAAGTTATTAATAATAAAAAATATAAAGTAGATACTTTTAGCTTATTCTACTAAGATAGAGGCTTTACCTTATTAGAAGTATACTCTTAAGTTAATTACTATTTATCTACTAATTATAAAGATAGTAGGATACTATATATCTCTAATATTAGAAATAATAAGGATAGCTTTAAGGTTAACTTTATAGTAATCTTTTTTAGCTTTAATTAAAGAGATATATTTATAAACTAATCTAAATATAACTTAAGTTATTAGCTTTAGATTATTAAGCTTAATATTAAATTAAGTTTACTTCTTAAAGTTAGTGTTATAGAAACCTATAATAGTCTCTTATATTATAGATCTAATAGTTCCCTTATATATAGGGAAGGTTTTAATTATTTATTAATCTTAATACTTATTCTTAGTAAGAAGTTTTAGATCTAGCTCCTTTTAAGGCTTATTAGTAATAGCTACTATAATATTACTACTAATAAATTAGTTAAACTCTATATTAGAGCTATTAATATTTTAAAAAGATATATTAACTAGAGGCTTTAATAAAATATAATATTAATAAGTACTTAAAATATAAAAGAAGTAAAGATATCTATACTTATAAAGGTTTTTATATATTCTTAGTTTATAGGAGTATAGAATAATTTAAGTTATAATACTTTAAATTAAGCTATATATATCTTCTCTCTAATATATAGATAAAAGAAGTAAAAAGAAATTTAAGAGGGATAAATAGTAATTTAAATAGTTAGCTAAGTACTAATTATATTAATAAAGTTTATAAAGTAATATAAAGTAAATATTTACTTTATAAGTAAATATTAAAAAGAATAATATTATATTAAGTAGGTAAGTAAGTAAGATATAATAAGGATTAAGTTTTATAGCTTAGGTTTAAATAGAATAGAAGTAGAAATATTAGTCTTTTTAGTAAATAGGTAAGTAAATAGGATATAGTAAATATTAATACCTCTAGCTTAGTTTAAAATAGATTATTTTTATATTTAGTATAAAAAAGCTATTTTTAGATACTACTAATATTTTTATTTTAGTTTATAAGCTTTATAGTAAGATATTTAGTTTTATAATAGGATTTAGTTTATAATAATATATATATTTATACTTTTATATTAGAACTTTTTAGAATAAGTTAGTTATAAAGGGGGGAAGTAATAAAAAGCTAGCTAAATGATATATAGAGAGTAGTAGGTTATATATAATAAAAGGAAGGGTAGGTTTTAGAAATTTATCTTTTAACTACTAAAAAATAAATATTTATAGGTAAGATATTTAGATTTTTAAGGTTTAGCTAGATATTATAGTGAACTAATACTTTAAGCTATAATTAATTAATTAATATTTTTAAAAACTAAATAGGAATAATAACTTTTAACCCTCTTAGTTTTATAAAAGATATACCTATCTATATATAGATTTAAGCCCCCCTTTTTTTTAAGTTATATAAGCTACTATACTTTAGCTTCTTAGAGAGGCTTAGCTTATTACTCTTATTATACTTATTTTAGTTATCTACTTTAATAGCTCTAATTAGTATAGTATTCTATATCTTATTTATTATAAAAAGATTATTTATATTTATTTTAATAAGGAGAGGGTCTTAAGAGGAGCTTATAACTAAGTTTAGTTTAGTTAAGTAAGAGGTTTAAGAAGACCTTATATATATAAATATTAGTCTTAATAATATATATTAAAAATAAGTATAAAGGAGAGAGGCTTATTTAGTTTAGTTAGTATAAATAGAATAAACTTATTAGTAGATATCTAAGCCTTAAGGTTAAATATAGTTACCCCCTTAGTTAGGGATATAGAGAGGCTTTAGCTAGTAGTAATAAAGGCTACCTATTTTATATTACTTATTATTTAGCTTAAATTAATAATCTTAATAAGGGGAATAAACTTAAAAGGGTTATATAGTATATTAAGTTAGAAAGTAACTTTCTTATTATAGAAACTATAGAGATTACTAATAATATAAGCTTTCTATTTATACTATTAGAATAAAGTAAATATTAAAAAATACTATAAGTATTTCTCTTTCTATTACTTTTTATACTTAGCGTAGAAATAATATATATAGTTATTATACTAGCTAAAGCTTAAAGCTATTATAGCCTCTATACTATTAAACTTAATATATACTTAGAAAATAATAGATAAGTTTTATATTATATTATCTAAACTAGTATTTAGGTTATTAGCAAGAGAGAATTATAAAGTATTAATAAAACTAAAGAAGTAGATAAAGGGTAGTATATTTAGGAATAGAGAAAGTATATTTAGTATCTATTTTAGAGCGATCCTATAGTTAATTACTTATTAGTAAAGTTTACTTATAGGTTCTATCTAGAGAGAGAGAGCACTTATAATATAAAGCTATTATCTAAGATAAATATTATATACTTATATATAACTATTAACTTATTATTTACTATATAAAGGATATAGCTAAAGTGAGGCTTATAGATAATTAAAACCTATTTATTATTAGTATACTTAATTAGTAGTATATAGTCCTTAAAGTATTAAAAGAGATTAAGTATAAATTTATTATTATAAAGGGGGTTAAGAAGCTTTAAGTAGTTTAAGTTAACTTATTTAAAAAGGTTTATAGGAATTTTAATATAGTCTATCTAATTCTAAAACTTAAAGACCTTATTAAACTAATCTAAAGATTTCTATTTTAGTATTAAACTAATTATATAGAAAGTAACTAGAGGGTATTATCTTAAAAGTATTATTAGCTAGATCTAAAGCTAGAATTCTAAATAGTTAGTAGAAGTAAAAGATAAGTCTTAAGATATATTAATTAAGATATAAAGTTAAATAAAGAACTTAATTAGAAAGAATAAAAGCGTAGTTAAAGTTCTAAAATATTAATTAATAAAGTCTATATTAATAAGAAGCTTAAAGATAATATTTCTTAAGATTAGATATAACTATAAGCTTAAGATATTCTAAGTATTTATAACTCTAGCTAATATAGATAGTAGTTTAGATAGATATATATAATAAATAAGAAGAGAAAAGATAGCTTAGTAGTAAATTAAGAGGGGGATTAGTAAAATATCTTAAAACTAAATATTATTAATTTTAGATATAGAGGTAGAGTATCTAACTAAAAGCTAGTTAGCTAGCTAAATTATTAAGTTTTAAGCCTCTCTATAGAAAGAGGAGTAGCTAAGTTTAAAATAATATATAAGCTATATATATATAGAGTTCTATTAGTAATAAGAAGGTATAATATTAAGATTAAAAGATTATTATATATATATAATCTTAAGCTTCTTAGCTTATCCTCTTCTAGCTAGTTATATTATAGTAATAGTATATTAAGTTTAGGAATAGCTATTTCTAATAGCTATATAAGGTTAGAATAGCTATAGAGCTAGTTATTAGGCTTCTCTACTTATCTATTTAACTATAGTTATATTAAATCTAAAAAAGTAATTATATATTAAGAGGAGGTATATCTTAATAAGAATATTATAATATAATTAGACTAAAATAAAATATAATTATAAAATAAATTAAAAAATAGATACTAAAAAGTATAACTAGCTTATAATTTAATTAGATCTTATATATTACTCTTTAGAAATAGCTATAGCTTATAATAATATCCTCTTCTCTCTATCTATCCCTCTAAAACTAATTATACTACCTAATAAGTATAATAAATATATATATTTTTTATAAAATAAAGGGTAGAAGTATATAAGGAAAACTTAAGTATTTAGTTTAATATATAATATATAAGGTTTATTAAGTTATAGAGGAGTAAGCTAGATCTAATATACTACTAAGCTAAGCCTTAAAGTTATAATATATATTACTTTATTATAAAGCTATATATTCTTCTTCTATTTTAGTTTATTTAATTATTTAGACTTTTTATTATATTATATTTAGAGTATTAGCTCTAAATAAGAATTTAGTATAGCACCTTCTTTATATATACTTCTTAGCTTTTTTAAGATTATTCTTCTTATTAGAGATATTTAGATATTATTACTAAAAAGATTATTAATATAGTATACTAATAGCTTTCTAAAGTTAGTAGTCCTTATATTAAGAAGGGGTTATTATAGTTTAAAATATAATAGCTTATAGCTAGATATTATATTTAATACCTAAGATATATTAATATAATTTCTAATAATAATACTTCCTCTAAGCTTAATGCTCTTAAGCCCTAAGAGGGGATAGTATAACTTAAGTAGAAATAGTAGTTAGCTAGAGGGGATAATAATAGCTTACTAGTTACTTATATAGCTATTATCCTAATTACTAAGTCTTACCTTAATAGCTAGTATTAGTTTATTACTAATACTAATAATAGTATTTTATATATCTTTATAGACTATAGACTTTTAGTTTATAATTATTTTAGATAAAGAGCTTTAATTACTATTATAAAGCACCTTATTAATACTTTAATTACTACTAAATAGTATAAACTAGCTTTAGAATAAATAAAATTATATTTAATAAATAATTAATAGCTTTAACTATTATTATGCTTAATAGGTTTATAACTCTATAGAGTATATATAGTATAAGCTAGTTAAATAAGAGATAGTTATTATAAAAATAAAAGCTTTTTATAAAGAGATAAATAATAATAACTCTCTAAATATTAGATATTATAGAGTTTATTTCTAGTAATAATATCCTATTAAACTATTAGATTAGACTTAAGTATAAGTTAAGCTACTTTATAAAGTAATAGAAAGGTAGATCCCTCCTTTAAATAGAGGCTATTTCTCTTATAAAGAGTGCTTCTTAAGATATAAAGGCGCTCTTCTTATTATAGTATATAAGAAGTACGCTTTATATCTCTAAAAAGCTAGTATCCTCTCTACTTATAGAGTAAATAACTTCACTTTTAGCTATACTTATTAATATTTAGCTAAGTTAAAAAACCTATCCTTATTAGAAGAGCAGCTCTTAAGCTAGAATATTCCCTATAGATAGATTACTAAGTTTAATATTAATATAGAGAAATAAATAAATATAAAGTATTAAAAGTATAAATAAGGCTATATTATAGTCTTCTTAAATAATATTAAAGGCTTAGCTATAAGTATACTACCTTACTTACTTATTAAGGAATACTATTAGATTTATATTTACTTTATTAGTTTTTAGAAGCTAATAGCTTTAAACTTATTATTTATACTTTCTATTAACCTAAAGAAGCTAAAAACTATATTTATCTAACTTAAAAATAATAACTATTTATACTATAATATTATAATTAATAAGGAAAACCTTATTAGCTAAAGTAATTCCTATACTAAGATATAAATTCTAATTACTCTTTTTACCTAAATAGTTTAATATAACCTTCTAGCTAAAAATAAGATCTATATAAGCTATTATATTACTATAATAGAGAGAGGTAAGCTAGATAAATTTATATAAGATATAGCTAATATCTTTATTAAGCTTAAATAGAGGTATATTAATATAGAGGTATTTAAAATTAAAAAGAATAATATAAAACTTAAAATAAACTAAAGATAGAACTAAAGATTAGAAGAGATATAAAAGCATAAAATTAAAGTTAAACTTAAGGAATTAAGGTTAACTAGCCTATTAAATATTAACTTTAGTAATAATTATTTACTTTAAAAGTAGGTTTAGATACTTTAAGATATAACTTTAAGCTTTAACTAGAGGTACTAATAAAGATTAAAACCTTAAGATAATAATATTAATATATTTCTAAAAATAAATAAATAGCTATTTATTATTAGCTACTAAGGAGAGGATTTTACTAACTATAGTAACTTAAACTTCTTTTTTAAGATATTCCTATACTTATTTCCCTAAAACTAAAGAGGCCCTCTTATATTAATATTAAATAACTAAAGCTCTCTAAAGATATCTTATAAGCTAATACTTAATACTTCTTAATAGCTTCTTAGCTTCTATTTCTAAGCTTAAACTTTATATCTCTTAAAATAATATAATAAGAGATATCTAATACTTTATATTATATTACTATTACTTTTAGGATAAAATAGCTAATTTATATTAGAATAAATATAAATTTTACTATATATCTAACTTTTCCCTTTATAATCTTTAATATATTAATCTATTCTAAGAACTAAAAGATAAGCTATTTTTATATAGAGAAAATATTATTTAGAAAAGTTAAAGAGATTATATAGACTCTTATGCTAAACTAAATAGCTTATACTAAAAAGGAATACTAAAAAACTAAAAAAATAATAGATAATAAGATTTCTTTTTTTATAAAGGAGTTAAATACTTTTAGCTATTAGAAGTATATATTAAATAAAGAATACCTACTATTTAGAAGGAGGATTAAATTATTATATCTTAAGTATAAGATATTATATATTTAGTTTATTATTAACCTAAATAACTTTATTAATAAAGTTAATATAAAACTTATTACTTCTTAAGTAGTATAAAAGCTAAGCTTAAACCTTTTAATATAGAAGTTTTAAGATTAAGTAGGGAGGATATAATATATAGTTAGAGATCCTATTAGTTTAGCTACCTTTTTCTATTATAAAATAGAGCTTTTTTTTAAGTATTATATACTTTAAAGAGTAGACTTTATTTTTAGTAATATTTTATACTACTTTAGGTATATTAAGATAAATAACTATAATACTTTTTACTTTTATAGTTTCTTATAGCTAAACGTTAATATTAAACTACTAAACCTATTTAGTAAAATTACTACTTTAAGAGGGGAATAATATATTAAAGAGATCTATAAGTATATTAATTTAGTTTTTTATAAAATAAGTATATTACTCTTAAGAAGTTATAAGTAATATATACTAATACTAATATTTATTAGTGCTATAATATTAAGTATACTTAGTAGTATTATTCTTACTAGAGCGTCTTCTCTTCTATATTATATCTTACTAATAATATAGATAAGTAGGATAAAGTATTTAATAATAAAGTAAACTAAATAATATATTATTATTAAATATATAGCTATAATATAACTTATATAAAGTATAGTTATAAAAGTAGTAATATAGGAAATAATATAAGCTAAACGCTAAAAAGGTATCCTTTATACTGCTTTTATACTCTATAGATACTTTAAGAGTAAACTAAGTTTATAGAGGATAGTATTCTTTATATTTAGAGAGATTATATATAGATTAACTAGTACTACTTAGCTTTAGCTATAAGTATATATTATAATATAGATATAGCTTTCCTCTTAATAAGTTTAGCTAGCTTATTTATAGTTTATTATATAATAAACTACTTAACTAAGTTAGACTTACTTTTATAGAAGAGAGTAGTACTAATAAAAATAATTCTTAAGGGGATATTAGAGTATATAGATAAAGATATCTACTAGCTATAGCTTAATAGAATAGATATAAATAATAAAGTTTATTAGTTTCTTATTAGAATAGTAAATTAGATCTTTATAAGCTATAAGCTATCTATAGTTAAAATATATAGTAAGCTTTTAAACTTTAAGTTTAGCTATTATAGTAAGTAGTTATAAGTTTATATTACTATAAATATATTATATTAAGTAGTGTTTAGAATTTAGCTAAGCTTTATATAAGGTATAAAGTTAAACGTTTAATATTAGTAAATAGTAGAGATAATAGGCTTATAAGCTAATAAGCTTATTTTAATAGCTTTATAAGTTTATAGATACTATAGCTAGCTTCTCTAAGACTTATATTTTTATAAATACCTCTATATAGTAAAGATCTACTACTTAAAGAGGTATATAAAGTTAAATAAAGCTTAATTTATTAACTTTAATTTAGCTTTAGATAATAGTTGCTTAGAATAGATATAAGAGGTATTACTAGAGAAAAAGTATTATATATTAATTATTACTAGCTATTTAGACTATAATACTAATAATATATAAGAGGGGTACTACTAGAGGTAATAAATATCTTACTATTATATTTTAATCTATAGTATAGTTTTACTAATAAAGTTATCCCTTTAGATTAATAATATTACTTCTTACTTTATTTACTTCTTAGAACCTTTTTACTTATAGCTTTTAGGAACTAATATCCTTATAAGTAGAGTTATACTTTAATCTATTAGTATAAGTTAAATTAGTAATTAAGAATATCTACTTTCTTTAGAAGAGTATAGAAAATACTAAGAAAGATATATAGTTATAAATAAGTTAGAGTAAAAGTAATAAAAGTATTAAGTTTAAAGAGCTTAAAAATTATCTCTTAGTAAGCTAGTAATAAATATTAATACTAAAAGATTAATAAGAGGCTTTCTATAATATAATTAAAAATCTATAATTATAAGTAGATATAGTATATAGGTTTTTAGGTCTTAAAAGCTTTCTTACTTCTCTAACTATAGGAGACTTCTTAGCTCCTAAAGAGGAAAGTATAATTACTACTCTAAGTATTAATTATTCTGAGGATTATAAGTTTATATTTCTAAAAGTATAGTTTAATACTATTAGAATATTAATTAAGTAGTTCTAAAAGTAGAAGATAAATATTATAGAAGGGGATAAGCTTAATAATATAAATAACCCTTATCTAATAATAATAAATATTAGTTTTAATAATAGTTATAGAAGTAATAATAAGGTATTAAGCTTAATACTAATAATTAGGTAAAATACTATATAAACTTAGCTTAATATAGAGCTATCTACTTCCTTTTTAATTACTATAGAAGTAATTAAGTAAGCTTATATATTAAATTAGAAATAAAACCTCACCTTATAACTTATCTATAAAGTAGTTAACTAATATAAAAGTTCTAAAACTAAATAGTACTTTTAGTATATTAATAATAGTAATAATATAGAGAAGTTATAGCTAATTAATACTTTAAAAGAGGTATTTATTATAAAAGAGGTATAAAGTTAGCTTATTATTATAGTATTAATAAGTATAGCTATAATAAGGATTAATAATAATATAATCTATTTAGTAGTAAGCCTTTAGTTTAATAAAAATAAGTTATTAAACCTCTCTAATATAAATATTAATCTAAAAGATATAAACTATTAAGTGAGGAGAGATATCCTTATAATTAATAAAGTTAGTATACTTAGCTTTAATATACTTAATAAGATTAATAAGAGACTTTAGAAACTAAGAAGAATTAAAATAATATTTAGAAGTATACTTATAGTTATATTCTTAAGGGATTTTATATAGTTTCCTCTAGTTTAATAGAGAGGTTTTATAAATAATAAAAAAATACTAGATATTATAAAAAAGAGTTATTTACTAAAGTACTAATTAAGAGAAGAAAATAGCTAAAAGCTATAGAGCATATTTAAGTATATTATAATTTTAGATAAATAGAAATAAGTATAGAAAAATAACTACTTAGTAGGATTTTTAGAGCGCCTTTATAATAAAATATAAATAAGAGAGGATACTAAGAATTTTATATCTTAATATAAACTAAAGTTTAAACTTAACTTCTTTAGTAGTATATATACTATTATTCTACTAAACTAATATTAATAAGATATTACTCTTTATATAGCTTTAGTATATAATACTAAAATAGAAGAGAAGTTTTTAGTCTACTTCTTATAGTATATCTAGAAAACCTAAATATTAAATAGCTTAAAGTAAGCTATAGCTATACTATTTAGTAATAATAATAAGCTAATTATCTTTAGTATCTTCTTATTTATCTATAAGATACCTATAATAATAAATAAGAATAAATATATTAACTTTAAAATAATTAATAAAGTAGAGTTTATTATAGTTAATATAATATATAGCTTAAGACTTAAAGAGATAGTAATAAATAATAAGTTATCTATCTTTTTAAAGCTACTTAAAAGTATTCTATTTTAGTCTAAAGATATAGATAGCTTCTCCTTCCTTATATTACTACTAAATATAATTATAATATCTATAACTTAAGTTACCTTAGAGGAGAAATGCGCTATAGTTTTATATTTAGGTCTACTAAAAGGTTATAAGCTTAGCTTTATTTAGGTAGGTCTATTATATATACTTAAGCTAGCTATAATAAATTATAAGGCTTAAGAGAGGATATTAAAGAAGATACTTTTTAGCCTCTATAGTATAAAAGTTAACTATAAAACTAGCTACTTAGAAAACTATAAGATAATTAGCTTATATATATAAATATTTTATAGAACTATATAAATAGGTTTATACTTAATATAGCTACTAAATATTAAATATTTCTTATTATTATAGATACCTCTAGAGCTATAAAGAGGTATTAATTAGCTATAGCATTTAGTAGAGTTAATAGTAAAGGTATATAAGGATTAATTATAGGGGTAGTATAGCTTCTTATTTATACTTAAAGTAAAGTAATATAAATTAAAATATAATTAAGGTATTTATTATTCTAATTTATTTATAGTTTACTATATAAGATTACTTTATAAGGTTAATATATTATTAGTATTAATATATACCTTACTTATATTTATATTTATATTATTACTACTATTATTATAGCTATTACTTAAATCCTTAATATTAATAAGTAAAGTAATAATTAAAACTTACTACTTATTAAATATCTAATTTAATACTAAAATTACTATAATCTTAGATAGCTTTTATAATAGCTAGTATACCTTTTAAGTAAAGTTAGTAATAATATTCTATATTAATATAATTTAAAACTAAATATTATTATACTTTTTTTAGAGTATAGAGTTAAGTAATTTTACTAGAGAACTAATATAGATATTAATCTTAATTCTAAATATAAGCTAGAATTATAACTTAAAATAGTAAAAACTAAAGAAGTTATTTTTAAAGTTAGATAAAATAGCTTCTTATTACTCTTTATATATTAAGTATATTTAGATATTTCTTAAGCTATCTAGAAGTATATTTAGTTAATACTTCTATAAAAAATAAAATATATTTAGGATAATATAAAGTAGAGAGAGGAGGTAATTAATTAAAAAAATAAATAAGAAGTTATATAATATATAGAATAAATATTTTAGACCTTAGTTATTCTATAAGTAATTTATATATATACCTTTTATTACTTACTAGCTTTCTTTAGTTTAAATAATAATATATTCTAACTATAAGCTATTTATATATAAGTATTTTATATATCTTAGCCTAACCTTAATACTAATTACTTAAATAAGTATAAATAAGATATAGCTAGAGCGTTTTAAATCTAATAGTTTTCTCTTTTTTTTTTAAAATAGCTTTCACTTTAAGGGAGAGTATAATAAGGTAACTACTCCTCTACTAACCTATAATAGTAATCTAATACTAAAGTAGTAAAAGAGGTTATATTTAGTTATAAGTACTTTATTAGTTTATAATATTTAAAGAGAAACTAAGAGTAATTTTAGAACTTACTTTTATATATAGGAGGTATTTATTTTTAAGATATTACCTCTAATAGCTAAATAGCTACTAGCTTTTATATTAATCCCTCTATTATCTATATACTTTAAAGAATATAAATAAAAAAAGTAAAAAAAGAGAATTAGTAATATTATATATAAAATAATAAAGTTATAGATTAAATAGTTAATTATATATATACTTATAATAAGAAGATTACTTAAAGTAGTTTAAATTATTAATAATAGATAGTTTAATAACTTATATATATAATTAACTTAATAAGAAAATACTTAAACTTTATAGCTTTATATATAATTAAGGTACTATATTTTAATAGCTTTATCTAATTATATAATACTATATTTATTTCTAAAACTAAGCTATATACTAAGTAATATTTATATAAGGATACTAAGTAAGAATTATATATAATATATCTAAGTAGGCTGGATTTATAAGGGGGGCCTTAATACTCTTACCTAGGCATACCTCTTATATCAGCCTTTCTTCTAAAAGGTAGTAGCAGCAGGTGGGAAACGCCGCTCCCTAGTTTTAGACTATTCTACTTCCTTAGTATATTAATACTACCTTAATATACTACCCTCTAAGTTAAAGTTATTAATTTTATTAATAACCTCTTACTATAGATTAATAATAATAACTACTCTTACTTCTTCCTCCTCTTTTACTAAAAACTTTATAATCTCTACTTTTAATTTTTCTTCTTCTTTACTTATTAACTATAGCAGAAATACCTCTTCTTTATATTTATTACCCCCTTTTAGCTAAATTACCTATTAAATATTCCTCTAGATTTACTCTATAAAGTACTATAACTTTTTAATAGGGAAGTTCTTCTATCTTTCCCTCTATATATAGGCTAATTATATATAGCTTATAATACTAATAAAGTATAGCTCCCACTTAAGATATACTTATAGTAGCTTAATTACTAAGAGATTTAGAGAGTTTACTAACTATAATAAAAGCTATATACCTAACTTCACTTAGTACTTATAGTTCTAACGCTAAGTATAAAAGCTAATATTATCCTCTTATATAATTATTTTAACCCCTTCTAAGTAAGTATATTATTATTACTTCATAAAAGTAATAAAAAGAGGCCTTAGAACTTTATACTAATACTAATACTAATTAATACTACCTTTTTTTAAGCCCTACACTATAGTATCTATCTCTACTATATATTTCTATTATTTAAGCCTTAATAGCTTCCTCTTTAAGTATAATACTCTTATAACCTCTATAGCTTCCTATTTTACTTAATCTATAGCTTTATAGTAGTTATTATGTTAATCTATTTAATATTTATACTACTCTTATATAACTTTAAACTCTAATAGCTATATATAATAAAGTCTAACTTTATACTAATAGAAGTAGCTTTAGAATATAAACTTATATTTCCCCTTCTAATAGCACTAAACATAATAATAATTAAATACTTCTTTCAGCTTATACTATACCTTCTACTTCTTATAAACTACGCTAAGTATCACTACTATTTCATCACTCTATATAACCCTCTTCTAGTCTTTAATTATCTAAATACTATACTTAAGAGCTTATTAAAAGTATTATCTCTTTTATTAGTTATTTAAGCCTAGCTTTATTATTAGTTTAACGCTTTAAAATCTTTTACTCTTTAGATACTAATATATAGTAAACCTTAAAATAATTAAATTACTTTTAATAAATATATAATAAATTATATTAGCTAATTACTATATTAAATACTACTTTATTAATAAGTTTTTTATTAAAATATTAATAATCTAAACCTTAAAGTCTTTAATAATTCATATAAAGTGCTTACTTTATAAAGTATTTAATATAAATATTTTAAGTATAAGCTACTTTAAATTCTATCTATAATTAATAGCTTTTTTACATATTAAAGTAAATATACTATAGAGTATCTTAAAGTTTTAGTATAACTAAGTAATTAACGCCTAGCCTAACCCCTATAGAGTTAAGATACCTATATAAATACTAAAATCTTATTCTCTTAATTTAATAAGTATTATAAATATTAATACTATATAATAGTATTAGTAGTATCTTCTTTTAAAATAAGATCCCCCCCCCCCTTTAATTATATCTAAAAAAGTAGTTTAATTTAAAATAATAGTATAAGCTAATTTTTAGTTAGGGTATCCTCATTTTAAACAACTAAAGTTACTGCTAAATTAGGCAAAAGATCAACTACAGTTAAAACCACAAAAACCCACCTATACTCACACAGCGGCAGGGCCCCCCTGATATACGAATACTTTTGACCGCAACCTCCATACTCCTGACCAAGAACCCATGGGCTAGATGCTCTTTATCATGTATTTAAGCTCGTCGGATTATCAGACATTGGACGAACCATTGCCTCGTCCTTCATGCCTCTTCCGCTGGAGACTACCAAGATGTTTGTTTCTCGACTCAGTCTGACGGTCTTGCTCTTTTCTGGCTTTGCTTTTGGTCATCAACTGCACCACCGCCAAAATGACAGCGTCGAAGATCCTGCCGCAATTCTTGCTCGAGGGATTGAAGCCCTTGGTGGCCAGGATGTCATCGATTCCATAAGCAGCTTGTCGTACTATGGCGAAACGTAAGTTGGGTGCGTGCTTTCAGTGATGGCTGGCCATTCATTAACCAAGCATAGAATTCTTCGAGCTAGGACCCTGATGCTGGGAATTTCTCTCACTGGAGTTGATAATGCAGCTGTCACTGCTGGGCGACAAAACATGACATTTGCCTTTGATGGGAACAACGTCAGGCAACGCATCGACAAGGTTGCCTCTCTTGGCCGTAAGTAGAGGCTCAAACCTAGTTCCCCGTTGATTTCTGCTAAGTTCCAATAGCTGGATGGACCTTCGGAAGAGCCAACCTGAGTCCGATGGACTTCTCTTTGGTCGTTGATAGCAGTGAGGCCGGTTTTGCTGCTGTTGTTAGGGGAAGCTATGACCTCTACAATCCTACTGGAGATCCCCAGGGATATCTCGACGGTACGAACATTTTCACCTTCTTCTCTTGCCGTATCCATCTCTTGGCAAAACTAACAATTAAGTTTTGCATCAGGTCTGCTTGCGTCGTACCTGATCAACGAGGCATACAAGTGGCACCCTTTGTTGCTCTCAACGGTATGGCAAGTTTGAGACACCCACTAGCACTCACTAATATCAGCAGATTCTATCCAAGAATAAGTTCACCTATCGCTCAGGCGCCACAGAAGCCGGCGTAGAACTTAGCGGTGGTGAGTCCTGCCAATCAACCTCGACGTTGCTGTCCGGGCCATCTAGCTGACATCATGAAGTTCACGATGATTCACTTAACCTAACGGTTCTCTTCGAGCCCAATACCAATTTGCCATACATCATTCGTTCTTACGAAGATCACCCATTTTTTGGTGCCTCGACGTACGATCTCCTTGTCTACGACTACGTTGAGGTTGACGGCATCCAGGCCCCGCAGCGGTTCAAGACAATCTACAACGGAAAGCATCTCATTGCGGATTATCGTGCTGATCAGATTGTGGTTAATCCTGCCATTTCTGAAGACTTGTTCACAGTACCCGGCAACGCGACGATCCCTCAGGCTAGCGTGCCCGTACGGGACGCACAATATGACTTTTCTGAGATTGGTGAGACATCCGCCAACTTTCTTTGGCCAGGAGCATATACAGGAACTCCTGAAATCATCGAGTCGGCAGCTTCCAGGCCTTTTGATGATCTGCCCGGGTTATGGGTGATTAGTCCTGAGGGGGCCTTGGCCATGCGACAAGCCGTAGTGGAGCTTGAAGACGGATCTGTCATCGTTCTCGATGCTCCTCCTCACCAAAGCAAGCTCGTCATTGAATGGGCTCAAGCTCGCCTCGGGAAGAACATCACTCACGTTTGGGTTCGTATTCCCTGATAAGCCAAGATTCTCTGCTCGAGACTGACGTTCTCTAGCCCACTCACCATCACCACGACCACGCCTTTGGCGTTGTGGACTACGTCGCCAGTGGCGCAAAGCTCATTGTACCTGACCATGCAGCCAGCTACTACACCACTGTGCCCCAAGATCAGATCGTAACCTACAGGTATGCAACTTCCATTTGAGCGAGGAAGACTGGGCTAATCCATGCAAAAGCCGAAGCGGCTCTCTCGTTCTGAAGGACAGCCGAATGCAGTTGGCCCTCGTCGACATGGATGCGACTGTACATGCCGAAGATCACGGCTACGCTCTCATCCTTCCGGCGTGTCCCGCCAGCGACAGTACTACCGCAGTCTTTGACGCAGACCATGGGAACTTGGCCTTCCTGGAGACTTTTGATCATGCTGCAGTCCACGAGCTATTGGCATCTTTGGCTAGCGATGGCGTCGCCACCAATGCTCAGTAAGTACTGTTTCACAGATTTTGTGTATATCTTCGAGAGAAAACTGACATGTATAATGCAGTTTTCTCCCTTCTCATGGGCCTGCCGGCAACATCACCGACATGATCCAGGTTGCCGGGTTTCTGTATCCTTCGCTGTCGCCTTCAGATTTTGTGCATAGTGAAGCAGCCTGCTAATCGACGTGCAACACCTGCCGCCTACCAACAGGTATGGAAAGACACGTACACAGCGCTCTATCAGTGCTTTGAGGGTGCGACACCTCGGGACTCTGAGGAATGGATGAAAACGCTTTGGAGACATGGATCCTGCAGCGCAGCGTGTTCATTCGTTTCTATTCTTCGCGTTACGTCTTGTACCTAGGCCTAAGCCTTTTCATAAGCATCTAGTATCTGTTGATTTGCTCACGGAATCTGAAACCCTCGCACGTATCATTGTACTGTTCATCTATACCCTGGGCCTTGCACAGTTACGTACATTAGTTGACTTCCTGCGAATCTTCCTTAAACTGAAGACAGCGAGAGAGCCACACCGCTGCGTATAGTACCCAGATGTCAATCTCCCAAAGAGCCTCTCACATTATCTACTTCAAGCAAAACATTCAAAATTAAGCACTTCACGTGAACACACCATCATCATCATCCAGCCTCCACAGTCAAAGTCACTCGCACGATTTTCCAGCATCTTTGTATGTCGAGACTGTCAATGGAGTCAAGGTACGGTTCGGCTGGCTCTGCACCTGGAGACGCTGACTGCCCTCCAGCTGGTGAATAAAAGGATAGAATAATTGTTTGTATTACTCAATATTAGGCGGAGGAATATAAGGCGGAAGCGTTGATCGAGCTTCGGACCGAATTCTAGTTGTGCGCAACTGGAACAACTGGCTAAAAGTCCTTCAGTTTATTTGCAGCAAATGACCTATTGCAAGTGTTAACCAAGTCAGGAGATGGGAAGAATTAATACAAACCATGTTCGAGCATTGCTGTCCGGCACGGCTGCAGCCATCGGCGCCACGGGTCACACTTTCCGGATGGTCGGATGGGCAGGACGGCTCGTTGGGGCATCTCGCATCAACGGCAGGGCACGATGCCATGGGGCTGTCAATGCGGACACAGTCTCTGCCGTCCCAAGGGTTCTTGTATTCAGGAGCGGCGAGGACGGCCGCGCCCTGAATGAGGAGAAAGGTGAAGACTGGGGAGATGCGCATATTGTGTTGTTGTTGCAGAATGATTTGGCGCTCTGAGGCAAAGGCTTTGGGAATATCAGCGAGGGTTTATATACAAATAACTTTGCGCGAGCTGACTCGGTTTGTTGAGGGGTTTGTCTTGCGAAATAGGGGGGCCTGGGCCTATACCGTAGACTCTTATTCTACTCACAAGCCACCGAGCCCCTCTAGACAGGGTATGGATTGGTCACTTTATACTAACAGAGGTGTTGCCCTCTAACTGGCCAACCTGAGCCCTGACATGAGCAGATAGAAGCGTATGATCTTCAACTCAGCCAGTGGGGTTTGATGAATGAAGGTGGCAGAAAACTTTCCCAAACTGCGAAGAAGAAAACTTAGAAGGGAAGAAAGATTCCCTAGGTTTTCTATTAATGGAGCTGAATTACTGGTTGTCAGTGTCCCAAACGGCCACCGCAGGATCTTAGGGTTGGCGCTTCATAAGTCGTGAATCTTTCTATCCATCCAAGATTGATACTACGTCAACTGAGGTTTCAGGACCTCTCTCAAGGCGACGGGCGGCGGTCTGGCGCTTTGGTTTAAGAGCCTGAAAATTGAGACCTCCGATGTGAACGTAATCAGCCCGGAGTTGTCGTTTGTAAATTAGCCTAGCTCATGGCAAGAAGCTTGAGCAACTGCTTCTGTGTTGTCTGTACTGACCACCTGTCCCGAGTGAGCTTGGCTCCGCCCAAGAGGTCCCCGCAAGAGCTTGAACGACGAAAACCAACGTTTGCATGACCATTTCTTTAGATGCGTCAAATTGCTTAACATGCCTCTTGGGGTTTAAACAAAACACAGCAAAAGTAAATGCTCTTGGTGAATTCGAGTGAGCACGATGGCGCCGTATGCCCCAGACCTAATCGACTCTATCAGAACACCAACTATCTTAGAGCAGACTCTGCAAATATTAAACAATTTACTCAAACTTTCGCAGATATTAACACAATAATTAGTCACGCTTAGCCAGGGATTAAATGTCTCTTCAAGCGATCTGCGACTGATCGGACAAGCCCGAGAGGCCAAAATATCTACCAACAGCGTGGAACAGAGCTGGTGGAACCGCGGAGCTCTCCGCATGTGTACATATGGGGACAGCGAACCAGTGGGGCTGCAAGCTCCGGCATGTCCTGTGGCTGCTTGATTTGTTGACACTCATTGCAAATAGATCATATATCCGTCGCATCATCGCGAGGCGTGGATTGGAGCACAGATTCCAACGACGCAAGACTTCCCATTCGCATAAACAGGCCATGAACGTAGCCGCGCTTCATGGCGTCACGGGCCATTATCAGCGGCGCAACTAGGTCCACTCGGGACATACCACAACCGTCAAAGTGGAAAGGGTCAGAATGGGTGACTGGCTGAGAACCTGCTCTCTCAGAGTGCCCCCCTATCATATGCAGCGGCAGGAAGTTGAGAAAATCAAATAGAAGCCGAGATTTGGGACGAGAGGGAAAGTTTGACAGGGATGGCACTCAGAGCCAAGTGGTTGTCTTCATGTGCCGTCATTGCCGAGAAGAAAGACGAGAGGCAAGGAGGACAGGGGGAGGGGGGCGACTTCAGACAAACCACTGTCCCAAGTCAACCCCCTTGTCTGCGTCTCTGGACGATGGAAATAATTGAGGAGAGAGAAAGGGAGTCGAGAGGAGGGAAACGCCCAACAGGGTTGGCATCTCTCTTGATGCTACCCCTGTCGAGGGCAGAGGAAGATGAGGCGAGGAAGAAAGCCTCGAATAACGGCAAAATATCGAGACAAACTCTTGATCAGAAAGGGGATTGTACTGAACTTGATGCCAACCCGGTCACATTGGATCTAGACTTCAGCTCATACAAAGCCGCATGCTGCTGGATAACGCGGGATGAGGGGAACTGCTTGTTAGTTTTAAACGAGGCTCCATATGGCTTGAGTAGGTAAGCATTGGGTCGAGTATTGACCAGATATATTGTAAAGAAGGTGGTACTTTGTTGCGTACTTTGACATCAAGCTTGAGCCCCAAGGCTCAGAGGAGCAGCCGATCGGACAGTTTGATATCCCAATAGAAGGGGTGTCTTGAAATTCAGCGACGCTTTTCCGTCCTCTGACACGCAATATCCCAATGTCCCAAAGCAACGAGCCGGGCTATTCATGATTTGCAAGAAAAATGAGTTTCGATGACTCGCAACCTTGTAAACATGCCTGTGGGACTAGATCTTGCTTGTGCGGTGAAAGCTTTTCTCGGAAACGCTTTGCTAGGTATACCCCGCTTCTATGAGATGAATATCGGATCGCTCCTAGAAACACGGGCATACCCGACGGCACAGGAGGCGCCTCCACACGCCGCTCTACAACCTCAATTCAATAAATAAAGCTTACAAAAAGCTCCTGTTGTTTCAGTCTCCGCACTCCACAACTAACGCCCATTCCGGGACGAATTTGTCCTAAACTTCACGTCTCGTCATCTTCACAACTGCGGCATACTTCTAGTTCGCAACGGGCATCACATCACATTGGTTTTCTCCAGCCACTCTTGCGCCGAACATCATGAGAGTTGCCACTGCCGCCATGTTCGCCATGCTCGTGGCGCCGATTGTTGCAATCGGCGGTACATGCAACAACAACTTCGAATGCTGTATGACCTGCGACCAGCTCGGCAACTTGAAGCCCGGCCCAAGTGGCAGGACGTGTGACATATATTGCGACATTCGCGACGTCCGCGAAGGTGTCTCCAAATGCTGCGTATGTAGACGTTCAATGTTGTTGTGTCGTCTGATGTTAACTCCCAACTCAGAAACAACCATAGGGTTATCCCCCATGAACCTTGAATGATGAAGGCCTTAGACAATGATCTCTTGCCGATGATTCGATTAGCAGGTGATTGTTTGTGTGGATCGGTCTTGCGAACCGTACAGAAGAAGGTGCTGAGATATCGGCAATGTCGACCTGGTATGCTGCTACGAGCAGGTTATGGCAACCAACTTTGGCACAAAGCAAAATCTTCAATAATGACGCTTCCACCACTATTATTCCCTGTTCCATACCATATAGTTGCAAGCCTACAGAAACCAGCTACATCGGTCGTAAAAACATGCTGGCTATAAACTTCAGCTTCAATTACAACGATGCAGAAAACGCTATGATGATACCTCCTTGGATTAATTCTAAAGGTTGGTAACATGTAAAAGATATTATAGGATACTGCAGCCATCAAAGCAATGTCGTGGTTCGTGATGTTCTTTAGTTTTTGGTCATCGGTCGGTACTATATACAGTGCGATATGCGATTTGAGACATGTGCGATGATGCTTTCGCGGACATGAATAAGCATTTCGCACTTATGGACTTGGAAAGTCGCGTCTACTAGACTTACCTGTTAGTCTCCGGGACAGAATTGAAACCCCAAAATCGATGAAATTCACTTCAGCAAGAATGTGATTTACGTAGAATTTGATGAGGTTAGACGCCTTGGGAGTCACTTCGCTGCCTGCTTAAAATAGGGTTCACCAATATCGCAGTCAAACCAGAGCGCTGTTCAAGCAGTGGAATTGAGGTTGAAGATACAGAAAACTCTTTCAGTTATGAGTCACCAGCCAAACGAATGTAGGAGAAATAGTTCTGTGGGCCAGCAATAACTTTCATCCGTTTTTGGTACGTCATCTATTTTTGCCCAATGCTGACTTGCGATCTTATCACGAGTTTACCCCGCCGTTTGTTCGCTACTACAACCCTCCGTCCTGGGCGAGAAAAGCTTGACCTTTGAGCCCATCATGACTCAATCTCCAGACTACAAAATTCTTAAGCGATGCGTCGAACTTGCTAAGGAAGCACTGGATGCCGGGGACGATCCATTCGGCTCCGTCCTCGTAGGTGCTGACGGAACCATCATCCGCGAAGATCGCAATCGCACACAGACCGGCGAGAACGGTGACGGCAAGCCGGATGCAACCCTGCATCCCGAGTTTACCCTGGCGCGATGGGCGCAACTCAACCTTAGCGCTGAGGAGAGAGCCAAGGCGTCTGTCTACACATCTGGGGAGCACTGCCCCATGTGTGCTGCGGCACATGCCTGGGTGGGCTTAGGGCCGATTGTCTATGTGTCGTCAACAGAACAATATGCATCATGGCTGGAAGAGTTTGGGCTTGCAGCTGGCAAGAAGGTGGCGGCACTTCCTATCAGCCAGGTCGCTCCCAACACCCCGGTTCAAGGGCCGATCCCAGGGCTTGCGGAAGAAGTGAAGGCCCTCCACCAAAAGAAGCACGCCAAGTAAGAGTCCTGAGACTGAAGCATGTCAATTGTGTCGATTGGACGTTTTTGTGAAGGCGAGTTTGGTTAGGAAGCTATGTCCATGTCAAGAGCCGAAGCGGAGGATGTGAAAAAAGGAATGGAGTGGGAGACTATGCCTTGCTATCAGCATAGTCTTGGATTTAGGTATTTACTGGAATCAACTAAACTCCAACGGAGTCATTCATGCAGGCCAAATATCACATATGTGAATGAGTGGGACGGAGATTAGGTGTGCTCTCAGCCTGCGAGGTTGAAGAAATACATTACCCATAGATGCGATTCTTTGCGATCAAGGCTTAAACATGCCAGAAGCAACAGCAGCTAAGATCCTTGTAACTGAGCTCATCAGATATCCAACCTTTGACCTGAACAAACACTCTGGTCCTTGTCCTTGGATAAGCGTTCAACTCTCCCCATCCTCTCTCAATAGGCAGCCTTTTTGTCATCTCGCAGATAGATACGCTGAACGCTTTGCATGCGAATGTCGCGAGCTTCCGCGATAGTCCCATGCTTCCGACCTCCGAATCGACTCAGTGCCTTCTCTCGCTTTTCAAAGTCATACACCGCCTGATCCAGCATCTTGTCTTCAATGACAGCGTACTCATCATATTCCTCAACGAAGCCCTCGGGGTCTGACGTGGGATTCTCAGTTGGAACATCGACAATGACGTTGTCGGCTTCGCTCTCTTCGAAGTCCGCATCATATTCGGCGGACGCATCATACGCGGGATCAACGTTTTGATCTTTTGATGCAGGAGTTTCGTTGTTTTGCGTAGCATTCTCCTTGGTGTCCTCGCTTGATTTGGGCTTGGCAAGAAATTTCTTGGTGCGCTTGGGGACAACGAGTGTCCAGGCGCCGGCGTCGGGGCTCTTGGGTTCGTTCATTGTGGCTTTCAAAGAAGTCTGAGTTGAAAGTACTAATGTGAGAATGAAGATGGTCGGCCGAGCTGTTTGTTGTTGGGCATATCCCAGCTCAACCATGGGAAATGATGAGCGGCGGTTGCGACATTTATGTCTTTGGCCGGCGTAAGTATGGTTGTCGCCCGCTTTGTTTGCGTGGTGTGTTGTCGAAAGATCTGGAGACTTCCCTAGAAGGAACTGCTTGACTTGTTCGACAAAGAAATCACAACAATGGGCTGTCCGATGATTGTATACCAGTTGTGAACAAGAGCGACAATGGGGGCTACTGGTGGACGTCAGGTTGCTTTGGGGTTCAGTAAGGGAACGGTCACAATGGCTGTTTCCATGACTTTGACTGATCGTTCTACTGTTCAAAATTCCCATCCATATCAATCATAGAAGTTTGAATTCCTCGAACCTAAGTAAAATCATGTGGCCTTAGCTAGCCTTTGTGATTCTGCCTTGGTGCTTGGTGGCTGTGATCGGCAGAAGCTTCCATTAGACTGTTTTGAACGCTGTCCACGAGTAATTGTCTCATACAAACCTCCCTAGGCTTTTTGGCCACCAATCACAGGAAGAACCCGAGAATGAGAGAGTTCTGCTTTTGACTTATCCTGTGCTTTCACTGGTCCGTGTTGTCACGCCCACTCATCAGGTTAATGCCAAACTAATTTCGAAGCCATGATATGATCTCTCGCGGTATGAGACGTGTGACTCATTTGAAATTGGAGCATGATTGAGATATTGATTCTTTGCCTAATCTTTGTATCGAACCAATTCGCAAACATAAAGCAATAGCCTGAAAAGCGCGGGAGTTTATAGCAACATTTAGTTGAGCAACAGGCTTTTGACCCGATCTTCTCGGCATTTCCTCTTCGGCATTTGCCTCTGAGGAAGTTTGAAACCTGCCTCCTTAAAGCTTCTCTTCAAAGGCCCATTACCTCTGTTGTCTTCGTAGTCGCCGTCGTCATCGGTACTTTCATCGTTGTCCGACAGACTGCCGTCAGATTCCTCAAAGTCTTCGTCCCCAGAATCATCGCTGTAGTACTCTTCGTTATCCTGACTTTCCAATGGCTTCACCCTCTTCCAAGGTGCTTCTGTTACCAAGCATTGTTGACATCTGAAATCAGCATCGTTCTCTCTGAAGTAGACCCTGCTGCAAGTCGTACGCTTGCGCGTTTGTGCCTGGTTGCAGGAAAAAAGTTTGCGATCAAAGAATTCGCCGCACGCCTGGCACTGGTTGTCTTTCCAAATAAAACGACACATGTTGGTTTCAAAAAGGGTTGGTGTTTGTTTAATGTCGTTTTCTGCTCGATGATAGATACACTTTGCGTGATGAGATGGGATGAGACAGTATAAATGAGACATGGCTTAACATTTTAGCTGGGCTCCTCGCGACATTTGTAGTCATCATGGTCACTCGTGGTCCTGAGAGTATGAGGGCGCTTCGAGATGCATTCAGAACTTCCCGCTTTGACGCCTTGACAATCGCTGAATCACAACAAAGCAGTGGCATCAGGCCCATTCACCAAGACAGCCCGCATGTTGAATGGATTCTAAGCCTCAATTCACTTGAGCTCTTTGAGACTGGTCTCAAGATATAAAGGATCATTGTGCCTATTGTTGGCTTCTTTCGATCGACCTCCATTTCAAAAGATTTCGAAACCATACTTCCCTGCGCAAGATCGCGAAAGAAACAGTCAGGATCTCTATCTGGAAATTGCCATTTGCATCTTGAAACATCCGCAAAGTCACTCCTCGAAGATGTGTTATTTCGTTCTCCACTCGGTCGACTGCACCAGCTGCGGCACCAGCTACACGACGCGCCATGAGCGTCGAACAAGCAACCACAGCCCTGGAACATGCTGCCCGCGCCACCCCTGTGGTCAGATTTTGAGTGAAACTGTGCAGGGCGAAGTAATGAAACTCGGGCTTTGCCCCAGATGCCGTCAGTACGAAGGCAGCAGAGGAAGACGGAATCTCGGCTGAGCTTCATAAACCATGGGTTCCAATAGCTCACTCCGGTCACACTGCAATACCGATCGCTTAGATATCCATTTATACAAACAGTCAATGAGTAAATCTTCTCGCTATAGTATGCAAATGATTTCGGCTTTCCAGTGAGTAGTAGGAAAAGCTTCAAAAATAATATACTAAACTCGGTTGGTCAAATGTTGATGACACTGCGATTGCACAGCCAATGTTTTCTATCGCAGCTTCCAACGGCAGCATTTCCCGGAATGCAATGACCCATAGCTTAGTCCTGTCATACCTCAATGTCATTCGATGATGTCCAATCGCAGTAAGCTCTGGGCTATTAAATGAACTTTCGCTCCCGGATCGGCAGGAGCTTATGCGCCACCGTAAGCTTCGTGCGTCTGATACAACATAAATCTTACTGGCGCGATCGGCCGATCATTCACTGCTCAAGCCCCGTTTCGCATCCCCGCTTCTTGTAGTTGAACAATTATCTCTTCTCATTGACTGACGAGAGCAAATCACCCATACAGCTGATTGTCAATAATATGGTTCTCATCAAAGTGGTCGAGGGGTCAGTCCCCTTTCCTCATCCATCATTTCCTGAGGACTCGAACCCTCAAACTGCCTATCGTATTCTCGGCGACCTGTCTGCAGGTAAGCCGCTTGTCGCACTTCACGGCGGTCCCGGGATTCCACACGTTTATCTGGCCCCTCTGTTCACGTATTACCACAAACAAACCAAGACTCCCGTGATTCTGTATGATCAAATCGGTTGCGGCAAATCGACGCATTACCCGGAGAAGCAGGGTGACGAGTCTTTCTGGACTGTGTCGCTCTTTGTCTCCGAGCTCGAGAACTTGCTGGCCCGCCTCGGCGTCGACAAATTTGACCTCTACGGTCACTCATGGGGTGGCATGCTTGCGGCTGTCATCGCGACAGAATCGGCATCGCCAGTTCTGGCGCCAAAGATTGAGAAGCTGATATTGGCCAGCAGCCCCGCGAGTATGAAGTTGTGGGAAATGGCACAGCGCAATTGGCTAAAAGAGATGCCTAAAACTGTCCGCCAGGCAATCGAGAAGGCGGAAAAGGACGGCGACTACGAATCGGAAGAGTATCAGGCAGCCGTGATGGAGTACTACAAGGTTCACATGTGTCGCATTTGGCCATTCCCCAAGGCCTTGGCGGACGCTTTCGATGAGCTGGAGAAGGACCCAACGGTCTATTCTACCATGAATGGACCAAGTGAGATTACTGTTGTCGGGAACCTGAAGAGTGAGTCCTGCTTCTCCGCGCAGCCTCCTATAAGACGAGCTTACAGCCTGCATTAGGTTACGATTGGAGTGAGAGATGCAAAGAGATCAAAGTCCCCACTCTGGTAATTCATGGCGAGTTTGACGAGGCGTCCTATTTGGTGGTTGAGCCTTTGGTCAAGAACATTCGCAACTCTAAATGGATTACTATCAGCAATGGGGCTCATATTGTTCACTTGGAGCAACTTGAGAAGTACTCATGGTTTCTGGAGAAGTTCCTACATGGCTGAGCAGGCGGTCTGTGTAGAAACGATGATGCCACTTGAGTGCAGTCGTAGAATGGCGAGAGGGACACCGTAGCAAGTATGCAAAGAAATTACGGAAGGTTAGCCAAGATATCAAACAAGAGTAACAATGATATCAATTGGCAAAGCCCTGTTGCAAGACATATTCTTGGTTTCCACAACTATGCGTATTTTTCCGATCCATCACCTCAACTCGTGAGTCGGCCTTTTCTTTTCTGTTGCTGCCCATTTACCCCTTTTCATTTCATCATGTCTCATGAATCCAGGAAACCTACAAATATTCATTTTGGAATCCCATTAAATCAGTCAGATTCTTCGTCAGACAGCATGCGTGGGCCCCTCTCTCTCCTCTCATTCGGCCGCAGCATCAGCGGGCTTCTGCTGCGGCGTGGCTCGTGAAATAGTAGACCCACATCCCTCATTATCTCCTCGGCTATGGTGGTGCCAACGTCCTTGTAAGCGGTCTTCCTGCCTGATTCGAGGAAATATTCAAGTTCGTTCTTCAGTCTCCATGGCGCCGTTTCCGTCCGGTAGACCCACTCTTGAAATTCCTTCCTCTCCTGCCTCATGAAGGATTCCCATGGCTCGATACGCTTGTATATCTTGGGTGCCAAGGGAAGATAAGGGTTCCATGCGCGACGGCGGAACGCAAGATACCCCAAGGAATGCAGAAAGGCGAGGGACAGCGTCGTGTCCTCGGACTCAGGATCCGCCTCAAACAGCTCTTTCTGAGCGGGTTCCGCGACACGGGGGGCTTTGTTGGTGACAAAGTCTTGCTCAAGGACTCTGAGCACACCCATGAACTCCTCCGAATTGATATCCACAATGCGCCTCTCCATGACCAATGGGACTTCAATCGGTTCATGCATCCCTTTGTAATTGTTGAAGCAGCACCGTCCAGTAGTCCATACACAAAACCGGCAGAAGTAGAGCGTCTCCTCCTCGGCATCTCTGCCGCACTCATCGCAGTAGTACTCGCAGATTACCGCCTCCTCAACACTGTCGTCCTTCTCTCTCACCCAAGGATCCACGACGTACGCCTGTATCAGTCTGACAGCTTCATTGTCGTACCCAGTCCGGAGGAGGAGGAGCCGCGATAGCATTCTGATGATGTAAAAGTGGTCGTCGATCGTCCTATGCTGGGCTTTGACTAATTGCGCGACATACTGTGCGATGAATCCGTCGGCATTTGCGACAGCCTGGTCAGTCAGCGTTTTGTGGTGCCCTCCCAGTGCGATATCAAGTGGTTTCTGGCCCCCGAAATCTTCAGCACGCAGCATCCTTTCCCAATGATCCATGCCGGTCTCCCTTCTCAGCCTCTCACACGTATTATGGATCATAGTCATCATCACCGGTACCTCTGTTTGAGGGTCGTCCGTATGCAGTACCGTCTCCCCATAAACATCGGCGTTGGCAATGAAGTCAGCGACCTTGGGATGCTGGAGCAAGGCATCGAGGATCCCAGGCTCACGGTTGTCCACGGCAACTTGCGCGGCACTCCTCCAAGAATTGTCTGAGGGTTCTTTTCCCGGACAGAGTTGTCCTTTCACCGGATCAGCACCCAAGTCCAACAAGTACCGCACCGCCGGCAGATCCCCGCTCCTGCAGGCCTCGCCCAGCACGGTAAATCCTACCGAGCTGACGACATCGTCCACGCCAAGACCGTGCTGAATCAGCAGTTCGATCATCTTGTACGCTGGTGCGTCACTATTATTTGTCAAGGCTTTCCAGACACAGGAGCCGCAGTTTGAGCACCTGGGCGTAAGGTCGGCTCCACTATCAAGAAGAAAGGCAACTAGCTTAATGGCACCGGAGGAGCATGCTCCCATGAGGGGTGTTTCGCCGTCATAAGAAGGGGTGTTGATGGTTTCAGGAGCTCTTTCATAAAGAAGCTTGGCAATCTCGAGCTTTCCTCGAGAACATGCTGACCAGAGCGGTGTTTCCTGGTAGTAGAATGATTGAAAGTTGGGTTTGGCCCCTGCTTCGAGGAGACAGCGGACAATCTCCAGGTGGCCTTCTCTGGCTGCAATGTTCAGAGGCGTTTCGCACACCAAGCCCTCCTTAGCCTGGTAGTTCACCAGCTCCGGCTCGTATTCAAGAAATAGCTTGCATAACCCGAGATTTCCCTCCTGAACTGCAGCCTGTAGCGGGGTTCTGGAGTCACCAGGTGCCAAGAATCGTTTTGTATCGGCACCGTGATCCAGGAGTAGCTTCACCAACTCTACATCCTTCTCCGCCGCCTCGATAAGGATGTGGTCGAAGTCTTTTGGTACATAATTGACACTCGGAGGCAACGAATGTTCCAGAAGCAACTTGAGAATTTCCACATTGCCCCCGTACACGGCTGCGTCCAGAACGCCAGGGAGATTGTAAGCTTCTTCCAAGGTGGGGTCTGCACCGTGATTCAGGAGAAGTTCAACCATTGGGTAGTTCTGATTCTTGACTGCTAGCATTAATGGTGATCTTGTATGGCGTTTTGACTTGGGATTAATAGTATTGATGGAGCTGTTGTAAGAGATCAACAGCTCTGCGATATCGAGGTTTCCGTTCGGGTCTTTATCGCCGCTGCTGTATTGTCAGTCTGATATACACTCTTCAAGGATTCAGTGCCTTACATGTCTTCCAGTCTCCCCGCGACGAAGTCCACGGCAACAAATAGTGGTGACTTGTCGCTTGCTTGTGGATGACGGTCGGGATTTGCTCCGGCCCTTAGAAGCAGTTCGACGGCCTGGAAGTTCTGCTCGGTAATCGCGTAAGATAAAGCCGTAAGTCGAACTGGTGCACCGTTACTGGACTCGGAGTCGGTGAGAAGATCAATGTCCAAGTCCCGTCGTTCAAGCAGATGAGGTAGCCAATCGGCGTATTTTGGCTGCATCAGCAAGTGTATGGCAGCAAAGCCCGCGGCATCTCTCTGATTGATGTCTTCGATGTTGTCTATTAGATGTAAAAATATGTCGAAATGCATGTCGACGATTGCTGCTGTCATTGGTATCAGTTTATCTGGGGAAGGAAACTTGATGTTCAGATCGGCCCCAGCTCGACTGAGCTTGTCGATGATATGATAAGAATATTTTGTCGGCTTGCTGAATGCCTGATGTATGGGCGTTGACCCGTCTTTATCTGAGATATTGGGGTTGGCCCCGACTCGAAGGAGCTCCTCAACCAGGATCGGGTTTCCGTTGCTGCATGCCAGCCACAGAGGGGTCTCTCCCCTGAAAGTGGACATGTTTACATCTGCTCCTGCTTTCATGAACGCATCGATCATCTCTGAAACGAGATCTTGATCCGGATCGGTGTTGAATCTGCAAAAGAACATCAACGCTGTGGCGCCTATGGCGTAGTCTCTACGGTTGATGTTGAAGGGACGCTGCAGGAAATGGTGAACCATATCTGGCAGACCGACCGGCTCCTTTGCAGCATGCATCAAGGGAGAAAGGCCCGCTTCGTCGACTATCATCTCATCATGTCTCTCTCTGAATGAGTCAATGAACATGGCGAACCGAGGGTAATCTCTCCACGTATTTTGCTTGAGCCGCCAGAAGAAGCCCCATACTCCGGTTTGCCAAGGGTACGTTTCTGGGTCGTCCATGACGTACAAGTCGACAACAAGGTGGATGATGTTTGCGGCGTTCGCAGTGATAAGAGCCACGACAGGAGGAGTAATCCTATGGGGCGATGATATTGTTCCGTCTACGTGGCGACTCCAAGTTCTGTATGATGATGAATTGAAAAAACGGCGCACTTGGGATATCAGCTTTCCCCTTTTGTCTCCTGAGAGCTTGAAATGCGTCCGCCAATTTCTTGCTGCGTAATGGTAAAACGGATATTCTCGTTCAACATCTCTCGAAAGACCTCCTCCAAATATGGGCTGCGAAAGATACTTGAGACAGAGCGACGCCATGTTGGCATGTTGTTCATCTTTGCTGATGTACGAATTGAAGTGGATTCTAAGGCAGGGGTGCAAGGGAAAGGCCTCAAATTCGTCGCTGACTCTGATCAGCCGAGGGCATTGATGCATCAAGATTGTCTGGATATCGATAAACTTCAGACGGGGATTGTCGTGAAGGCACGCGAGAGCGTCGCGCAGGGTGTTGCCACGAATATGTCCGATGGTGCCTAGGATGACATGCAGCGCTGACAGGGCGTAATTGTCGTTGCTGATGTTCTGGAACAAGGGCAGCAGGTTGTAGTCAAAGTACTTTCCTAACTTTTGCGGATATGGAAAGATCCGGCGGCTCATGGAGAACCCGTACTCATCATCGTCTCTTGCGGTCGAGAATCCGTCTTCCATGGAGCAATTGGCGTAGACGAAGAATGATTCTGCTTGCTCTTTGATCGAATCTGCCAGCTCTGCGGGCGGGTCTTTCGTTGACTTGATGGTACTGAAGTCCTCGACCCTCTTGTCCACATATGTAGCAATGTCCTTCCGAATGTCCTGGTCTTTCATCTTGATACGAGTGGCTCTCACAGAAGCCATAGCCATGACCTCGTTCGGGGTGTAAGTGGTGAAGAACTTGAATCTGACGGTATCCCGGGGAAATAATTGGTTGAATGGTCCGGGAGGTGCTGTACTGGGAGGGGTCGGTGGTGTTGAACGAGCAACTGGGTGGTCGATAAGACTAGCTACTAGAGCCAGAAACTCTTTGACAAAACCCACGTCGCATTCGTGGAGCCCATCCACTATCAAGTAGACTGTGATCGACTTCCCAGGACCCTGGCCCAACTGCAGCTGTGACATGATGTTCCGGAGGATGCCAAAGAGCGCGGCCATGCTAAACTTCCCGTCGGCGTCAGGGAACAGAAACTGACTGCTCAATAATTCGAACCATTGTGGCCGTTCGCGAAGAGTCTCTCGGATAAAATACTCCATGATTGGTGGTTTCTTATTGCCTGTTGAGCTTGCATTGCAGAAGAACGAGAAGACCAGGTCCCATGGCTTTGACGCATCTCGAGAGAGGTGATTCGCAACGGACTTGGCGAGATACGTCTTGCCACAACCAGCACTTCCGTAGACATAGAAGTCCTCAGTCGCATTAGACTTGGACCATTCAAGGAAGAATGGATGCGTCTCTATCCATGTGCATGTGCCCGGCATCGGATTGATGTCGTGCCCAAGATGAGCATCGTTCCAAGTGCCAAGCCTGTCTATGAGTCTGTCCCGGCGTTCTTTCATGTACTCTAAGTTTCCATCAGAACCAATCCACAACTCCAAGGTTGAATGAGAACTGACCGATGCTTTTCTTCTTCAACCATGCTTGGTGAGCGTTGCCACCGTGTGCAGCAGGTATTACGCCTGGGGGCAGCCCCATGGCTCGGCCTGGCGGGGGGCGTGGTCGGACAGGGATGTCTACTTTCTGTCAGTAACTCTCAGAAATCCATATCTTAGCAGATAACTACCTGGATCCGGTGACGGCGGTCGGGGAACTGGAGAACTTCGCAGTACCGGCGGTGCGGGCGGAAAGAATACCCTCCTAGACGTATCGGCCGAGGCCTTCGTCATCAACTCGCCAACTTGCTCAGCCAGCTGAAGATAGATCCTATCCTCGGGGGACGGGAACCTTGTGAGTTGAAAGTGGTCGCAGTCTATGGTGAATGTCTTGCTTTGAGATGATTCGAGCTCAGCGCGTCGTTTCGGAACTACCTGCTTGATGTTAGAAACCTCAACATGGCCTTCCGCTTGAAGCTCTCACCAAAGTCTTGTGCGTTTCGGAACCGTCAACAGTCAGCTCAACCCGTCTCACTGCAATAAAATTGAGCATCTCAAGTTCCGTCGGCAGCCTGTCAAGAAAGGCGCTGTTGACTTCGCGGACGGCATCTGCATATTGCCTTGTGTCGTCCCATGATGGTTTCAAGGATCCTTTTTGGAGACTGAGTGCCGCGATAGTTTTGACTGCCTTCAGAACGCCCTCTGAATCAGTGCCGTGATGTACCGTGTCCAGGAATACAATGCCAGCGATGGAATCTCGGATGTTGAAGTACTCCGGACAACTCAAGGATAATATTACTGCCTTGCTTCGTGTCAATGACGTTACTTGAGTTACTTCGCGTCTTTCTTTCTCACCTTCTTGACGATGACACCGCCGAGACCATGTGCAATGAAGATTGTTGGTCCTCCTCCCTACAAAAGCTCTCGTCAGCTGCGAATGCTCAATGTACGTTGATCTCGAATCAAACCGTACACCATTCACTGTGTAACCTGCCATGATTATGGCGAGGAGTTCGTTGGCATGGAGTGCAATGCTGGAGGGCGTCATGTTGACTGCCGGGTCTGAGTTGTATCCGTATGACCATACTCGCGCTGAGTTTGAGAAGTTGCCGAGAAATTCGGGATCTGAGATCCACATCTTGCCAGATTCATCATGATGCCATGTCGTCTTCGGAGACCCTCCTATGTCGTGGACGCAGATGATGCTATCTGAAGTCAGTGTCGCAACTTCAACCCTTAAGAGCCTACTTACTTCACGAGGGGTCGCCATCTCGGCGGCACAAGATTCAGATTTGGAGGATAAACGCATTCCAAGCTCGGGATGATCATGATGAGCTCCGAACACGCTGGTGAATGGTTCGTGATTGCGCCTCTACAGCTTCGTTGGTTGATGTCCGCATAGATGAGCAACTCCGCGATCAGGAACGATGAGAAGTTGAAAAGACGACCCGTCATGCAGCAAAAACAGTTACTCCGCCCAGATCAGGCAGCCGCGGCAATGTTTCTCTCATGATGATGACTGCAGAGAAAAGTCAGTCTAGGCGGCCTCATGTGAGGAGTTGACGCTGCTAGGGCTGAACGATTGGATCCTGCGCCACGCGAGCGCGAGCCTGCAGGTGCTAGACAAGGGGGCGGGATGCCCGTTTGGCCCCCAAAATGGCAAAGGCGTGGCGCCGAGCTAAGGACTTTGTGTCTTACCAATGGTCCTTTGCTTGTTCAATTATGCAATGCCAGCGCAGCCTGATTTCTGCTGCGGCTGAATCCTTGTTCTGTCCGACATTCTTGTTGTTGCGTCCTTGCTCATGCATGTGCGTCAGACCAGGGTACCTCTTCCGACCCCGGCTTATGGGAAAGTGAAGCCATTCGCTGGGATCCGTTTGGGCGTGGTTTTAGTGTGTAGCAATATTCATCCTCGCTTAGACACAACATGATTGTGCCCCCGTTGATCAAAGACGACATGATTATTGATCTGATTGCCGAGATTCTCACTTTTAGATCGAGTCATGTTGCAAGTCTGAATCAAATCTCGCAACCAACATCTCTTGATGTTAGGAAGCGGCGTAAAATGTTTTTTCATGACAGAATTGAGGTATTTATGAGGCATTTATGTGGTGAATGTTGTTTTGGACTGTGCCTTTTCTCATGTCGGCCACATGGAATTCATACTTTCGCATGCCCATAATTGACTGCCTGTCGTGTATCCAACGAGTAGCAGTCGCCAGTCTTGAAGCTGCCTCGATGAGATTTACCCGTTCAGGTTGTTCATCAAGTCTTCTCACTCTCATCTCAGTTATAATTCAGGAACGGCTTTGGCCTCCTTGGAATCGAAACCACACCGCCAATGGTAGAGGAAGTGGTCCCATTGTCAGACTCAGTGGAAAGACCAACCCTCAACAGCAATTGTATTGTGTATCTAAGAAATATACACAACACAGCCTCAAATAAAATCAACATTGATGGTATGGTTGCGAATAAGCAAATTTCAGCAGTGCCATCACCGTTGAATCCCAGCATTGTTTGCGAAGCCTCGCCGTAGTCTATCAAAAAAGCTTCAAGCTCGTCATGTCTTCATGCTTGCACACTTATAACCCTGCTTTGGCGATCGTCACTTCCCAAGTGTGGCTCATGTCCAGTTATAAGGAAAGGCCATTATTCTGCAACCACTTTATAGAAGTTAAACTTGTAGTATAGTTCCCGGCAGAGCCGTTCCAATCATGAGGTTGACGCCAACAGGCTACATTGGAGGGACATCTGGCAGACATGCCGGGATCAAACAAGGATATTATATATACGAAGAGTAGAAGTTGCACATCAAGTTTCGAAAGTGAGGGTTTCCTAAATCTGATCTCTGTTTGCTGGCAAATTATATAGTCGGTATCAGAGTGACGCATCATGGGAATTCCACACCAGACCGGCAATCGGAGCAAGGTTGATCGACTTCTGCGGCTTTCTATGGTATATCGCGTCCTTAATTCGCGACAATTCCACAGCTTCTAGGTGCCGCGTTGGCTGACGTTGTTCAAATGCACGTCATCACTTCTGTCAGTTTGCTGTTATTATTCCCAATAATTGGAAAGTGGCCAACGAAGGAGGCCAGATACATGTCACTACGTCCACCCCCGCCAGCCCTGGACGTGGGGATCTCCAACCTACAGTCTAATTCCTCAATCCTACAGGACCATCGTCGTCGTCGCAAAATACCAAGACCGTTGCACATCTTCCGGTTATTAAAATAGACTCCCACAATCTCAGTTACAAGCCTCCAAAAAGATGGCTGAGGCTTCTCTCACCGTTACCTACTTACTAGCACATAGTACTCTGATCATTACAACTTGGGAAACATGTGTGTCGCAGGTAAAATAAATCACATCAACTCAAGTCCAATGTCTCATCTTCCGCTGGCCGTCATCCTGGTCTTTTACGCGCCTTTCCACCCCAAATACCCCCGAATCACCCCTCAACAATAGAAAACGTTCTCATCCTGCCTCTGGATCTCAGGAGAACGTCTCACAAAAAGATCACATCCACGTCCAAGGATATGACCGCAGACAGCTTACTATCGCCATCCCGCCATCTCCTGGGAGAAAAACTATCTTTCGGTTGATTAAGATTCCGATCTCCCTCAGGGCACCGGCCTTATATCTCTACAGACCTTTCCATCTGCGAACAAACCTGTATTTCCAGCTCTGTGGCATGTCAAGACAATTTAAGCAGGCCAACAACGCTAGAACCAACATTGATATTATGCACAGAATTGATTGAAGATTGGACTGGATTGATGGCGAACTGAGTATATGGGGCATCTAAACCAAGAAAACTCGGATGGAAACTCTACAGACCGTAGTTACGAACACAACAGTGAAAGCCTCCCCTCGTCCAATATGTTCGTCGCCATATACATATCAAATACCCGAAGTAGCAGATTCTTCGCTGCAGAGAGGCAGAGGGCTGAGTGTACCTAATACTATGTCATTTAACCGACTTAGACAGGGTTTGAGTCAAGCTTTACATAAAATCTTGCTGTATCCTCGAGCCATTTTCTTGATTCCGGGTTTAGCTGCATTATACGTGACTTCTCGACGTAATGATGGTCCCCATGCTGCGCTATATTCATCACAGAGAGACTTCCAACCGCAGCCAGCTGGGTATAAAAACCCCCTGACTTGCAAAGCATCACAGCCTCATGCCGCAATCGGAATTTCGAAGCGCGGTTGTTGGTCTCCACGGACTGTATCCTGTACTGTCCACCTAAATTTCCGCATCAAGCCAACGTCAGACAGGAAGAAGACTTTGAGGACCAGAAGCAAGGTCCGCCATCGCTCTTCCTCGCTGAATGAATAGTCGTCCTAGAATACACCAGAGCCTAACTTCAGATTCGTGGGCCTCCATTTCAGGGACAAGGCAATGACCATCGCAATTCAGGTTGCCGCATAGTGAACCACTTGAGAACATGCCACGTTCTCTGCAAATCAACACATACGATCATCGCATTGCGGCTAAGGCTGAGATGGGTTTCATCTACCAAAAACACTTTATAGTCACATCACTAGGACACAAAATATCACATGATTTCGTATTGATGCTGTAGATCTCTTGCGGAGTGGTCGTGGGTACACACCCACACTGGTCGGTGTCTCGTATTTAAGAACATCTAACCATCCTACCGCCTTCTAGCTGTCCAAGCAATGGATGCATTGCACATGTGACCATCATCAAATGGACAGACATGATGCTAGCTGCATAGATTACAATTGCTAACTAAGACCACGTCACCCTCTATGCTAAACATCATCATCTTCTATTCTCAGTAAATTCATCCCGAATACCCTAATAGTAACACCTCTGGTGAAGAACACCCACAAGAGTCCTGATAAATGACCTCAGCCTGGTTTCAAGCTTCACGGTTGACGTCCGCTGAAGCTTGCCACGGCTGGGAATAAGATGAATCACCGGAATACTCCTTTCCCCTCGATCATTGATTCTGCAGTTTGAAATATACCCAGGCGCAAGGTTTTATATCACAAAAAGCCTTTTGCCTTTAGAGCAGATCCGAACGCCCTGCCCTGGGGCACGTTGAGACTATTTAAGAGGGATGACGCTGAGCGGTATGCTACAAAACCTCAGAGACAATGGAAAGAGCC